>CANUEY010318586.1:0-11799 GCA_948099555.1 Croton setiger | reverse complement strand
TATCATTTCATTAAATATTAAATATATATATATATATATATATATATATATATATATTAAATATTAAATATATATATATATATATATATATATATATATATATATATATATAAGCTTGCGAACATGAACGATAGATCCGGGCTCAAGTTGGGCTTATTAATCTTATGAGCCAGCAGCTCAACTCATTTATAGCCCTATTGATTAGTAATTTTCTATTTTTCCAAATAGAATTATAATATTTGTGAGTATGAGATTGAGAATGTAGGATTTTATCAAGACAAATTGGCTACTAGGTCCTTCCTCATCCAATGTTTTATTTTCATTCCATTTTATTCGAGTGCTGCGATGTGGAATGTGTTTCTAAGAAGGAAATCCACTGTCTTCATGGCAAGTAATCTGTGTGGAGTGAGCTCAAGATAGAACAGGGCTTTGATTTTAAACTTCATTGATCATATATTTGAGATCTTGTAATGATTTATTCATTTTTAGGTTGTTTGGGGAGGGAGAGATCAGACTGGATGGAGGGTGGAAACAATGTCCGTTCATCATCGTACCTTGTAATAGAAAAGCTACGACTATGCTTCTTATATGTCTTTGGTCTCTTGACGCTTGTATTTGAACAAGCAAGAAGGGCTCAAAAATATCTAAGACCAGCTAAAATCAGATCTCTCACATAAGGTAAACGTCAGTGAAGCGAACCCACCATTTTTACAAGGTATGGAAGGAATCACAACTCCATGTTTGCCCCTTTTTTTATATATTCAAGTAAAATATTTTGTTTCTGTTGCAGGGTTTATTGATCTGTCATTCCAGTGAGAGTAACATTTGGAGAAGTTGGGAAAGAATAAATGGAGAGATTGATTGATCAAATACACACAACAATTAGTGATAGACACAGCTTGCCTTTTGCAGAAGGTGCAACGAGGATGGAGCAACTACTATCTGATAAACAAAAAGCTACTATTTGAATATAAAGGATGAATGACCGAGCAGAAGAACTCCCTCATATAATTCAAGTCAAGCCCTTTAAGTGGCCTTTTCTACTTTGTGCAGAAATCAATTAATTTTGTATTAATTCTATAAGAGTAAAGCAAATTTACCTGAATACTTTAAAATACCTTTTTTTTTTCTTTTGAAAAATACTTGATAACTTAGTGTTTCGATTTTTTAGGTATATAATAAGAACAGTATATGAAAAACTATTAATTATCATAAAATAGGTCACTTATTTATGATATTGTTAAAAAAATATGAAGGAGCAAATATAGATATCGTTTGAATGGAGGTTTTATGTGTCAAAATATACTTCAAAGTTGTTGATTATCAGTTGTAATAAGATTTAAGGTTTGTTTAGTTTAATTGTTCACACTAGCTGGTATCTATAGTTGATAACTTGTAACAAATAGCGGTGATTGACTTGGATTGATATTTAATCAAAGTATAACAGTTGTTACAGTTAAAATGTAAAATTAAAAAAATATAATAATCTAACAATATTAATTTTTTAATTTCAATAATGTTAAAATACTTTTAATATGAATCAGCTATTAGTTGAAATAAAAAAAAAAATTCTAAAAATAAAAACTTATTAAATTAGCAGTTGTTTGTTATTTATAATCACTGGCGCTGTTAATTTTAAAATTTATGAATAAAATTTATGAAACGCTTAAATAGTTAAACTAAACCGCTCTTAAGTCATTAAAAACTTTAATTGAAAAATTTTACGTAAGGCGCAAATTTTAATTTGTCGCTTCAGAAATTATTGATTGGCTTTACTTTATTGTCCTTTCAGATATATTAAATTGCATAGTATTATTATTATATACGTAATTTTTCTTTCTCAGGTACTATCTTTTACATTTAATTAATATATATATATATATAAGTAACTCCTCGGGCTTTTTAATGGTAATTTTGTAGAATTATGATAAATATGATATATTAATGAAATTTCTTTGTTTCAAATTTTTAATTTAAAATATTATACGCATTCATTGCAAAAAGAATATATATTCTACCATTCATGTTTAGAATAAATAAATAAATTTAAAAAAAAAAGTTTGCCAAAAATGAAGCTTTAGTATATTAGTTTTAGTCGTGGAGTTTTAAAGAATTAATTTACAAATTCTACCAAATTTTGTAGAATTTGATATTTAGAAATTTAATTCCTCAAATTCAAATTTATACCTTATTTTAGTTTTCAAATATAAAAATTTAGATTTGTAAATGAATTTTAAAATAAAATTATAGTTGCTGTGTTTGTTTTTGTATTTTTCAATAATTCATATTATTTCACATATACTGAATAATTAGTTTGGTTGTGTTTTAGTTTTTTTATATTGCATAATTTTTTTTTTTTTTGAAGAGATTATATTGAATAATTAGTTCTTCCATCCTTATTATTGACTTTTCATAAAATAGCATATAGATTATGCTCTATTCAAGGGCAATAAAAAGCGTAATATATAAAGAAACAACATCAGAAGAACTGGTAAGCATACAAAAAACACACAATTACGTAAAGGTAATTTATCCTCACCTCTACCTTTACCTTTAAATTCAAATCGATGTATTAATCATAGTTCTGCATTAAAAAATATTTTCTAAACATATTTTCTTTGTTATTGCAGCGGATAATTAATAAATTTATCAGAAAAAGCATGAAAATGAAAAGAAATTCATAAAAATTAAATACAAGCATAAAACTAAAGAAGAAGAAGAAGAAGAAATAGTTAGAGAAAAGAGAGCGTGCCTGGCACATGATCCTGCTGTGAGGAATGAACAATGGGATGATTGAATTGAAGAAGATGATATGAAACCAAAAGAGACGGACAGAGATAGATTCCGCAAGGTGCCAAATAATATGCCCTCACGCAAATATTATTATTAGGAATATTCCAAACATTTATTCATCTCACATGCTTGCTTATGCACGTGCAAGATCTGTGCCCTTCGACATCTGTATATCCACTTGGAGATTTACGATTAGATTCTTGAAATTTGACTTAATTTACTTTCCAGCCTCTCACATTCGGAAAATATACTTTCAAGTGCATAACTTTTTTTTTTCGTTAGATTGTAGATAGGGCTGCAAAATGAAATAATGTAGAAGTTCGATCTCGGCTCAACGAGCTTAGTTGGAAACATAGCTCAAACTCGGCTCATCAAACTCAACTTTATTGTTTTGTTGCTATTCAAACTTGAACTCGAGTTTGAACTCGCAAATAATGTTTATTTAGGTATTTCTTTTTAATCCATATTACATCCATATTTTTTTTTAATAATATTACATACAAAATATGTTTAAAAAAAAATAACTCAAATATACCAAATATATTTTTCATGAAATTTAAAAAAATGGAACATTTTCAAGAATTTCTTCCAACACATTAGAATTACCTTAACTTAGACATAGCCAAGGGCCTGGCTCGGGACGCAGTCTGGAGGGCCACGGTTCAGTGGACAAGGGAACCGGACCGGAATAGTGACCAGTGATTCATCACCAAGCCGATTAACTAGCGGTTCACGGTTCAGGCGGCGATTTATGGTGGGCTAGTTAGTGGGCGGTTCGAGCGGTTCACGGGCGGTTAACCGGCGTTTTTTGGGTAATTTGAGTTGTTCACAGGCGGTTCCAGTTCATGTTGGGTCACGGTTCAGAAAATGGTTGAACTTGAACCAGTCTGCCCTCCAACGGTTCCGGTCCGGGCTTAGTGGTTACAGTTCAAGACCGGACCTGTTCCAATTAATCAGCAGGCCAAAACCCCCGAATTTTTTAGGCCGGTTATGGCCACCTCTACCTCAACTCTTCAAGACCTAAAAAAATCTGCAACAATATAATTTAAATTTCAGCAAAAACTAAAATTATGAAGAAAAAAGAAAACAAACCTACAACTTAAAAAATTTACTAAGCATGTTAAGTCACAAAATTTGCTTAAACTTGTTTCTCCACATTCCTAATGGCATACTTCATACCTTTATAATCCAAACAAGCCAAAGCTTCATCAAGTTAGTCTTGCAAAACAGTAAATTGTACTAGGATTATACACAATAAAATCACCATCAGAAGAAGAAAATACTATGCTATTCTAAGATAATTTATCTAATTTCTTAACCATCAAAAGGACCTCCTAGATCAATTAAGAAAATGGGACAAATGTTTTCCTAATGATTTAAAAATCAATGAGAGCAGAACTATGTTTAAAATATAACAAATCCCAAGATAAAGTTATAAATCATTGACACAAGTAATTCATTATCATAAAGCAAGAACAATTACACTACTGAAAGAAAGTCCGCTAGTAGAAACAATTGTAGCATGACATCAATTAGGGATAATTATTTATAGGTCTCTAAGGTTTTGCATAATAACTCTGGGGTTTTTCTATTTTGAAAATTGTACTAATAGGTCTTTATGGTTTCAAAAATTGTACTATTAGGTCCTCGTTTTTTGCCAACGGTTTACTCCCTTTTCTGACGTCCTCTAGCCCTTGGCAATCCCCTTAGTTTAGTCGGACACTTCCCCGAGGTCTGAGGTCCCCATGCACGACAACTTCTTCTTTCATTTCTCTTTTTCTCTTTCTTTTTTCTTCTCTTTTGTTTCTTGTTTCCACTTGTGAACCCTTACCGGAATCGGTCCCTTCCGAGCCACCGGGACCGCCTGTGAGGGGTCAGGTTAGCTGAGGATGTTCGCTCAGGGTGAATGTGTGTGTGTAGAGTCGGCACTTAATTTATTTTATTAAAGAGGAAAAATTAAGAAAGAACCCTTACTGAGTCCGTTTTGCGATTAACCTATTTGTAGGTCTATCGCCCCAATGGATGAATGGCAC
The DNA here is from genome assembly GCA_948099555.1 of Croton setiger. Lineage (NCBI taxonomy): Eukaryota > Viridiplantae > Streptophyta > Magnoliopsida > Malpighiales > Euphorbiaceae > Croton > Croton setiger. The sequence goes on along the minus strand of CANUEY010318586.1, from coordinate 6,973 downwards.
TAGTCTTCGAACCCGAGGTGGATTCGGAGGTTATGTCATGCATTCATCTCAATGATTCTTCTCTTAAATGTATGTTATGTAGGAATGAAGAGATTTGAAAGGATCATGGGTGGACCTGCTATTCAAGGTTAGATCTCGAATATGCCTACATACTCTCGTTTGAATGAAAGATCAAGATCAATGTAGTTCGAACTTGCCTATTTAAAAGCGTGATGAAAAGTGGGATGCAATTATGCGTGCTATGAGTGTGTGGATGTGAATTTAGGCCTTTTGGCCGAAAAATGAGTTTATCGACGTTCGTGGTCGAAAAGGGAGTTTATCGACTTCCATGGTCGAAATATGTGCAATTTAGGCCTAGTGGCTGAAAAAAAATTTATCGACGTCCGTGGTCGAAATGTGTAATTTTTAGGCCTAATGGCCAAAAAAGGAGTTTAACGACGTCCGTGGTCGAAATGTGTGATTTTTAAGCCTAGTGGCCGAAAAAGGAGTTTAACGACGTCCGTGGTCGAAATGTGTGATATGTAGGCCTAGTGGCCAAAAAAGGAGTTTATTGACATCCGTGGTCGAAATGTGTGATTTTTAGGTCTAGTGGCCGAAAAAGGAGTTTAACAACATCTATGGTCGAAAAGTATGATTTTGGTACTTCCGTTGGGGAAAGTTAATTTTTAGGCCTTTTGGCTAAAATATGTGTTTTGGTATGTTTCCGCTGGGGAAAAAGTAGTTTATTAGGCCATAGGGCCAAAAATGTGATTTTTAGAGTGGCGCTGCGACCAAAATGTTGATTTATTTAGGCCTTGTGGCCAAAATGAGTGATTTTAAGTGGCGCTGTGACCAAAATGTTGATTTTGGGTGGCGCTGTGGCCAAAAAGTGTGATTATGCAATGTAAAATGTCATATATGCATGATTTGAGAAGATGTAGAAGAGAATTAAATCAAAAAGATTGAATTTAGATTCATACCTAGGGCAATTGTCGTCCGCTTCGCAGCTTCAGTTTGATTTGGACTTATTTTATTATGTGATTATATGAATGAATGCAAGTTATTACAACAACGCAGTGCAGAAAGTAGTAAAGAATTGCCTGGAGATGAGGAATCACTGAAGGCAAAAAGGGAGAAGAGCGCGGCCGTCAACACAGCTCAATGTGTGAGGAAAATGGGTGTTTGAGGGAGTATTTATAGGTGAAAATTCGGCCAAAAGTCAACCGAGGCAGCCCGGAGCACCTCTGGAGGGCGGCCAGGGGCGCCCTGCCTCGGCAACTCACATGTTTTTTGTTCTGGAGCCTTTTTGGAATGTTCCGGGACTCCGATGGTTTTTCCGATGGCATTTCTGTGACCCTCGTAAAATCTCAGACGTTTCTAGTACCATGAAGGCATACTTCCGGCACTGTTTTTTCGTGTCGCTCGGTCCGGCTCGACTGTTTGCAGTCTGAGGAACTCGGTTTTCCGGCCTCAAAATTTGAGTATTCACACCACTTTTTTCTCTCCTATTTCTTTTTCGTTTTCACTCTTCTACATTTTCTCTTTTATTATTAAGCATTACCAGACATCAGGAAAACATTTAAGCTCCATCTTCCTCTCTTCTTTTCTTCTCACTTCTTTCTTTGAAGGGCGAGCTTTAACTTTAAAGGTGGTGGCTAATGTTAGGTTCTGGAAAAAAGAGAAAGAAGAGGAAGTATGAGGGTTAGGGTTTTTGAAAAGAAAATTATACGGAGAGGGAGAGAGGAATGAACGGCGGCAATGAGAAAGAGAGTGAAGTTTAACCTAAATTAGGGAAGAGAGGGATTTTATATTGATAGTTAGGTTGAACATAGAAAATGACGTAGTTTTATATGCAAGCCTTAAACGAGCTATTTGCGAGCTACATAAATGAGCTATTCGCGAGCCTATTAACGAGTTGTTCACGAACCAGAATTTTCGGCTCAAACTTTGCTTGTTTATTACCGATAACTCAAGCTGAGATTTTATCGAGCGAATAAAGAGCAGCTCATGAATAACTCGTTTGTAGTCCTAGTTGTGGGATCCTTCCGCGTATTTGATACTTATTTTTCTGTTAGTAAAAGCCAAAAGTCAGCTTGTTTTACCCATAAAAATTCTTAAAAGACAACAATTATCATGTTCTACTCTATATATATAACTCGACTCACGGGCGGACCCAGAAACTTTAGTTAAGCTGCGAAAATTTTTTTATCCTTTACTTTAATTTAAAAAGTATATTTGGTAACTCTAATTAATCAGGATGATTTAATAAAAATTCTTATATAATTATATTAAAAAAATTCTTATATATTAAAAAAAAAAGTTTCCAATTATTAAAAATTTTAAAACTTACTCTAAATATCTAGAATAAGAGTTCATGAATGATATTTATTTTTGTCATTTATTGTAAAAACTTACAAAAATTTATCAATAAATTACAATTAAATTTCTTCAACGTAAATAAAAAATTAATAAGTTATATTTGGTTATCCATTTGAAGTAGGTTTGTGGCCCATACTACTACCTTGAAGCTCTTCTAAAAGTAAAAACTCCGAAAGTAATTTTATTTCTTGATTATTTTGCTTAAAGATTAATGTTGTACTTAAATATATTACCATAGACAATAATTTTTTTCCAATTGAGGGTGGGCAGCTGCCTACACTTGGCATGCTGTAGGTCCGCTCCTGTTAGAACTGCTGTGGGTAGTGCTTAGAGGCTGGGAAGGTCCTCCCTGATTATAAGGAATGGTAAAGTTTTTCCATCTTAAAAAAAAGAACACACTTGAGTAAATGTAATTGGAAATCTTCTTTGCAGCTCAAGAAAAAATTAATAAGAAAAAGAGATACAAGTTTAATCACAAAATTACATGATTCAGCTGAAAAAGGCCTAATTTTCAGTGATCAAGTAAACTCTTCTTTCAAATAACCAGAACCAGGCTTGAAAGGGTCAGATTCCTCATATGCCTCAGGACGATGATACCCAGCATCATTCATTCGATTACTAAGCACGTGAAGTATTGCTTTCTTCTTACCTCCATACTCATCCCTGTCATTCTCGATATACTCTTTTGCCTCGGCTGCCACCTCATTTACAAAATCAAACCTGTTATCCTCAGATAGCAACAATCTCTCAATATCATGTGTCAAGAGCTTCCCTCCGTCCTGTATCTTTCTCACTTGCTCCTCAAGGAAGGGAACCCGTCCCAATTTATACCGCAACATGTCATCCTTCTTTGTCTGAAAAGATAATATTTCTGCATAAGCACTTTTAATCAATAGTCAATGATCCCCCAAAGTATGACAAACGCAAAGAATAATATGTCACACCATGAATGAAACAATGATATGGTGCTCCCAAACGCGAGTCAATACTGTATGTACATACATGGATTATAAGCAGGTCCCGTATAGTAACAGTTCACCTGTTGTAATAGTTTCTACATGGAATTGCCTTCAACTCGCCAATGCAAGTATTATTTCACTTGTTACAAATTCAACATGGACTTGCTTGGTTCCTCCAAATAGATTTTCTAGGATAAAGAAGAAATTATTCCACTTTTAGCAAGCTTAAGATTCCAAATAAGTATTTTGGAACTAGATGATTAAAACAACTGTAGCAGCAGGCAAGTCAAATAAATTAATCGAAAGTGGCTTCAGAGATTTTCACAAGCAATGATCCTCAAAGGACAAAAACATCTCTATGTGCAAACATTTGCATTCATTATATATGTAATTCTGTAAGCATCTATATGAGTGCATTATTCTTGAGCTCCTTAAATTATATAAAGGATGCATAGTTCAGTGTGATTGGTTTACAAGACTATTTAAACTGAACCTACAATGATGGTTCAAAAATGTTCATAGTGGACAGAATCATAAATTAAGTCAAACAGGTAAATATCTAACAATGCAGTTTCGTCCAGTCTAATTAGTTTATGAACAGAATCATGTTCATGCTAAAGAAAAAAATTAAAAGTACAAATGACCCATTCAGTGACTAGGGTTGTATTTTAGCTTCCTAGAACTAATATGAAAGAAAGCTTATGTTCCACTAACCATCATTCTCGTTTAGATTCAACAAATAAATCGTCAATTTGCTAAAAATCAAATGCAATGTTGTTTTGCAGCTGTACTATTTAATACCTTATTTAAATAGCAAAACATTACATCCTATCAATTAATGGAACTTCACACTCATTTCAAAAATTACACAGCAAAATCCTAAAATAATCCAAAGTCAAGTTTCATACCAATTTCCTTCGCCTCCACACTCGCCTATTGCTTCCATTGCTTTGCAGTTTCGAGATTACCTGAAACATTCATCGTTAATGTTTTCATTAGAAAAAGAAAGCAAAAAACAATGAAGAAAACAAAATTAAAGAACTTAAAAATTGAAACCTGTGTTCTTTCGTAGAAAACGGAAAGTGATGGGTTGACAGTCAACCACGGAGAGAAACCAAAAGCTATAGAGAGAGCCATCGGATACTGAGTCCGGTTCCCACAATATCCAAGACTCGGAATTATCTGTTCAGGAGGGCAAAAACATATTAAAACCCTGAATTACCATTGGTTGCCAAGTGATGCACAACTGGAAGTTCAAGAAACAAATAAAAAATCCTGCATAGCCATTGAATTGTTGCAGATCAATTCAAATATGTGGTACTGTGATCCTCCAATTCCAATCCATAACGATCATAATTTCTTTTTTTAAATAAACAAATGAACAAAAACATTATCCACAATAACGTTTTACATCAATCCATTATCCCAAACAAGTCATAAAAACACCGCAAAATTTAAAAAAAAAAAAAAAATCAAAACTGAAATTCATTTCTGGAACTGTGTTCTAATTCTACTACACACACACACAAAGAAGTAATTGGTATCCAAAAAAAAAAATCAGTCCTCCATTCGAGTTCAGTAACTAATAAATCTAAGTTCATATATCAATAACAGAAAATTCAGCAAAAAATTGAGAATTATAGTGAAAATCAGAAGCACTTACCTTCCAAACGTAGCAGCTTGAAAGGCGGTGTCGGTGGCTTTGCCGACGTAAGGGAGAGCTCCGAAACGTCCAAATAGTTCGCGACGGAAGGCTAGGCACGTCGGTTCTTTTCTTGATTTGATTTCGTTATCTGTTAGATAACTGAGCGTGAGTGATAGAAAGGGGGAAGGGCCGAGAGGACGAGATAGATACTGAAGAGAAATGAGTGAAAGGGTAGAATTATTTCGGGGCACTTACTTTTATGTTAATCTGCTCTCAGCTCCCTGTATTTTGAAAAATATACTGATAGCTCCTCTAATTTTCAATTCGTTAATTTTATAGAGAAAATATTGATATATACTGTTTATCCAATTGAAAACTCAACAAATTCTTTCACTTAAAATATTGAATACAAATTTGCCTTTATTTAACTTAAATAAAAATTGTTCTATAACATAAATTTACACTTCAATTTTATAAAATTTCTCAAATGGAACATCGAACTTTACATGTGCACAAATGAACACTTAAAGTATCAATTTCTTCAGTAAATAAACACAGGGACCTTTTCAAATATAGTGTGTGAATTACAAGCACTATTTAGAGGGTTTAAACAGTAATTTTTAAGATTTTTTTTAGTATGTCCTTTATCATTAAGGACCAAAATAAAACTTTTTCATCTTCTTCGTCTTTCTCATCCCAATTTGCTTCCTTCAATGAAAAAACCCTAGTTGTTATGATCAATACATTGTGGAGCGACACTGCCACAGATTAAAGCAGATCTATATACCAAATGAAAACTCTCATCACAAGGAACTCAAATTCAGTCCTAAAACCATCATCAGATCGACAAGAATGCTCAAAAAAGCAAAAGAAATTTGGGCAAAACTTATAACACATTTAGGTGATCGAAAAATTGGAAAGATTCCATGTAAACTTTATCAAATTGAAAAGGAAAGCGAGAAGAGATTTATAGAGATCAAATCAGTAGTGGCACCTCATCTTAAAAATGTGAAAAATGGATTGAAAATTCTTCTCTCATTCTTTTCTTTTTTTTTTAAATAATAATAAGATATGTGTAACTCATGCACTATATTTAGAGAGGTCGTATGTTTATTTGCTGAAAGAATTAATATTTGAAATGCCTATTTGTGCACTTAAAGTTCAAGGTGTTATTTGAAAAATTGGATAAAAGTGGAGGGTGAACTTATATCTTAGGCCAATAAAAATTTTTAAAAAATCTTATAGTAGTCAAATCATCACCACACCACCACCGGCATCTATCCGGTGCTGTACCACCAAAACATCATTACCATTGCCATTACATCTTCTCAAAAACATCTAAATTGCTTCTAGCAAAAATTATGTTGATAGTCAAAGACAAAAGATTGAGAAATTTGGAGTTACCCAAATCTTCTTTTTTTTTTTTTCTTTAAAAATGTCTGAATTTAAAAACAATAAATAATTATCATTTCTTATTTATAAAATCATATGAAATTGATTTTGCCTCTTTACTTTTGAGTTGTCCCAATTTTCTTAACTGGACACCGTTTTACCTTTTTTTTTTATTCAATGACCTTATTTCTATGGCTCGACACCATTTTGAGCCCTAAGCATCTCTTGTAGCAGCCCACAACTCTTTTGGGACCATAAAATTAAAATATAAGCATTGTGCGGCTTCTTACGATGAATCTTTTATTTGAGGGTAACTTACCCTAAAGTGATAATCTTTTATGATTGAAAAAGCACTCAAACACATATTTAAGCAGTTTCACTATTTTGGCTTAGGTGAATTATTTCTCCCTAAGTTAATTTGATGGGGTAATTACTTTCGGGTCCCTGTGGTTTGGCGCAACGAACTCGTAGGTCTCTTTATTTTGGAAATTATATCATCGGGTCCCTAACTTTTGAAATATTATACTCTCAGGTCCTTCCATCCAATTCTGTCGTTAGTCAACGAAAAAGTCAACGTTTTTTTTCAAAATGACCAAATTACCCTTTGGTTTATTTGAAT
>CANUEY010318240.1:0-17089 GCA_948099555.1 Croton setiger | reverse complement strand
GTTTTCTTTCTCTCTTCAATTCTAGCCTATTTCTTTCCTTTCTATCACTTCTAATCAACCATAATTCATCCCCAAAACACTCTGAACGTACCAAATCAAAGGTTTAGCATCAAAATCTCTTCTTTCTCTTTCTCTCTCTCTCTTTTCTCTTTCCTTTTTCTCTTTCTCACGTTTCTACCCCTTCTCTCTAACTATTCCAGCAGCCAATATCTATCACCTCTTCATCTCAGCCCTCCAAACTTACTCAAAATCAATAACAGCCAGCAGCAGCTTACTAAAGTTACTTGACACAAAATATCACAATTAAACATACTTAGCCTTTAAGTAAATGCATATATTTCCTTTTATTTACTTCATCCATTTTCAATTCTCTTTAATTCCAGCCCCCAATTCACTCCAGCACCAGCTTAAAAATTGTTTTCGGTCTCAAAATAAATAGCATAACACGTGTATGAAATTTCGTGAAAATCGGAACCCGAAAATTTATCGCGGTTCGGTCGGTGCCCTAAACCGAACCGAAACCTCGACAATTTTTACGGAACCGTAACCGTACGACGTCGTCGTATAATTTTGGTCCCAAAACTCTTTAAATCACATATGAAAACATATAAAATCATATAAAATTCATTTTCTCTAAAATATTGCGCGTTTTCGATATTTTTCGATCGCGCGAGCCAAAAACCCTAATTGGCTCCGTTTATGTCTTTCGACGATAAACGAACTTAAAAACTCTTTTGTTTATCATTTATGACTCATTTATAATCATTTAACAATTCATATATTTCTTGTAAATGTCATGTATCATGTCACACTCTGATGCATTTAAATAAGATGCATGTGATGACGTCAAAAAGACGTATGACTCTGGTCGGGGGTGTCATAGTTTCCATAATTGATTCGGCTTCTACCTCGTCTACACACCTTAAGTGCATGTCATTCCAGGCTCTTTTGTAAAGTACATCCCTAATGAGAGGATAACCTATTGCTAACTGTCTTAAGGTCCTTTGGTTAGTTTTGGATGAACCTTCTGGGTACTTCTCATTCTTGAGGTAATTCAGAATGTCCCAATACCATGGCTTGTCATCTACCATTTGCATTATGGATGCTGGCTATTCTTGAAGCTGAACGGTCAGTGGTCGGATGATTTTTCCTTCCCCAATGTCCATCATTGAAGCTAAGGTGGCTAAGGCATCAGCAAATTGATTCTTGGCCCTTGGAAAGTAGTCAAAGGTCAAATCATCAAATTGCCGAGCTAATTCATCTAGGCGTCGAAGGTAGGGGACCAGACGCTCTTCTTTTATCTTCCACTTTCTTAAGGCTTGGGAGATTATTAAGTTGGAGTCACCACAGAACTTTAAATTTCTTATTCCTTGGTCTAAGGCTGCTTCTAACCCTTTTATGTAGGCTTCATATTCTACCTCATTTTTTGTACAACTGAAACTTAATTTGACTGCAATTGGGATGTATTCGCCACAAGGAGTTTTGAATACTACTCTGATCCCATTACCATGATGGTTAGAAGCTCCATCAAAGTACATTTCCCAAGGGGTATTATCCATATTCAAGAGATCTTCATCAGGGAATTCTATCTCTTGTATTTGATCTGTAACGGGTAACTTAGCCAACTGGTCTGCTATAGCTCCACCCTTGACTGCTTTTCTTTGGATGAATTTCAGATCGAAGGCTGCAAGCACTGACACCCACTTAGCCGTTTTACTATCCAAAATCAGCCTTTGCATAAGGAATTTCAAGGGACTCGATTCTGTAATGACGTAAGTGGTGTAAGATGAGAGGTAGTGCTGTAGCTTTGTGTAAGCCCAGGTTAAGGCTAGACACAACTTTTCAATCCGATTATACTTAAGCTCATATTCCAACATCCTTTTACTAATGTAGTAAATGGCATTTTCGACTTTGGAGTCTTCTACTTGTTGAGCTAGTAAAACTCCTATGGCTTCATCAGTTACTGATAGATAAATGAGTAGTGGTTTCCCTAACCTAGGAGGCTGTAGGACTCGTGGAGTCAGCAGATACTTCTTAACTTTCTCAAAGGCTTTTTGACAGTCTTCATTCCATTCTCGGGAAACTCCTTTTCTTAAGAGTTTGAAGATTAGGCTACAAGTATCGGCCAATTGTGAGATGAATCTGTTGATGTATTGTAGTCTCCCTAGAAAACCCCGGATTTCTTTTTCGGTTTTCGGAGGTGGAATTTCTAAGATCACCTTTGACTTGGAAGGATCAATCTCAATACCTCATTTACTGATCAAGTGACCCAGGAATACCCCAGAAGTTGAACCAAAGAGACACTTAGCTGGGTTGAGCTTTAAATTGTATTTTCGAAGTCCAAGGAAGAACTTCTCAAGCTCATGAACATGAATTTCAGCTAGCTTTGACTTGATGACCATATCATCCACGTCTACTTCCACTTTTTATGAATCATGTCATGGAAGATGGTGGTAGCCATTCTTTGGTAGGTTGCCCTAGCATTCTTCAGCCAAAAAGGCATGACCCTATAGCAGTAAGTACCCCACTCTGTGATAAAGGCAGTCTTCTCTTTGTCTGGAGGATACATCATTATCTGGTTGTATCCTACGGCAAGATCAGTCAAGGAGACTGTCTCATGTCCGGTCATCCGGTCAACTAGTAGATCAATATGTGGTAAGGGAAAGTCATCCTTAGGACATGCCTTGTTCAGGTCCCGGTAATCCATACACATCCTTACTTCACCATCCTTCTTTGGAACTAGGACTATATTGGCTAACCAAGTAGTTTGAGCAATGGGCTCTATGAACCTGTTATCTAACTGCTTGGTTACTTATTCCTTAATTTTCAAGGACCATTCTGCCTTCATTCTTCTCAACTTCTGTTTAAACAGCCTTGCCCCCAGAAAATTCAGAATCTTATGCACTGCAATGGCTGAATCTAACCCCATGACGTCGCTCGGCTTCCACATGAAACAGTCAGCGAACTTTTTAAGGCACCCAACGATTTGATCTTTATATGTACAATCACATGCAATGTATGTGTATTCATTTTCTTTGCCAATTATTATTTGTTCTTTTGTTTCTTTTGTTTCTATTTTTTCTTTATTATTTTTGCCAGAATGTACTTGGGAAGATTGACAAACGAGGTAATCAAAAATTGGTGTATTATTATTAAGAGAGAGGAAATTATCCTCAAGAGTTACATCAGACTCGAAATTTGAACCAAGGGAATTTGGATCAGAATCAGGGGACTAAGTTCTGACTTGAATTGTACAAAGGTAGACTCTGGGTTCGGATCGACACTGGGTTGGACAATAGGTTGTTCCTTCTCAGTATACCAATTGGCCAAAGGTTCTTGAGCCAACTTGATCAGATAGACTGGATTCGGGAGTCCTTTGGAGTTTGAGATCACCGCAACTTCATCAAAGAGACTAGGTTGGGTTAAATCTTCCATATGTTGGATGAAAGAATCTTCTTCTTCTTTTATCAGCAAAAATTTCTATTCCTTGTAGCATATTTTGGGCTTTAGGGCAGTAGAAGGGTTCTTGGAAACCACAATAAGGAATTGTTGTTCCCGGCTTGACAAAATAACCATTGAGGGTTCTAAAATAGGGACGCATTGTGATGTCTCTTTTGCGTGAACCAGGGGTTCTTTGAGATTTAAGGTCCATTTCCATTAGGTCTTCTTCCGTTGGCTCATATCCCAAACCAAAAGTACTATTGGCAACCGGACTTTCCCAGGCAAGCACCGAATGGTAGGCTTTCCCAGACTTAGCCATATTCATCCCAGGCAAGTAGGACATTTTTAGCATCAACTTTACTATGCAATTGATTTGTAGTGCCCCAAAATCAAAGATAACGTAAGGTCTTGATACCCCGCCTTCTATGAATTGGATGGTATCATATTGAAATCCAGAGAGGGTTATGCTTGAATTTTCGAGATTTACCTCAAGGAGAGACTGATCCTTAGTGCTTCTAAGCTGGCTATAATTGTCCCCTTGAATGGTTATGATATTTTCCATGTAGGGGAATTTGACTTTTTGGTGTAAGGAGGAAGGTATGGCACTGGCTTGGTGTATCCAAGGCCTTCCAAGGTGAGAATTGAAGCTAGTAGGGACATCAATGACTTGAAAAGGCATATCCATTTTATATGGCCCAATAGTGACAGATAAAGTGACAACCCTTAAAATCTCTCTACGGGTGTTGTCATATGCCTTTACTATCTTATCAGAAGGTGTAAAGTCAGAAACCTCCAGACCCAAAAAGCTTGCTACTCTCAGAGTGCATACATTCAAAGCTAACCCATTATCAACGAGTACCATGGGTACAGTCTTGTCTCTAGTTTGAACCGTAATGTATAAGGCTTCATTGTGATTACCCCAGTTTTCTGGTAAGTCTTCATCTGAGAACCCAATATTTTGTGTTTGGGAAGCTTGGGTTAAAGTATTCAACAGTGTTTCGGGGCTTACTTCAACCAATATCTGGAGTTGGCTTAGCGCCTTGCAAAGAGTTTGGCGATGAGAGAAAGATGAGGCCAAAAGTTCCGATATGGACACTCTTGCTTGGGTTTTCTTTAGTTGGGTTAGGACTGGGTCCTCTTTTGGTTCAGGGGTTCCTCTCTTTGGTGGGCTTGGCACTTTGTCCAAAACAATGGATTCATACTGCCTTCCACTCCTGGTTATGGCATCCACCTCTTCGGATAGGTCATTTAGATCCAAAACATAAATATTGTTCATTTCCAGAAAAAGCTTGAAAGGATCAAACAGTTCCTCTTGAATTTTTATGGCATTTACCCCATGGTAAGGTAAAGGGTTGGTATTGATATTTGGTTTTGTTTTGGGTATAATCGACCCGTTGTAAACCAAGTCTTGAATCTGCCTCTTAAGGGTCCAACAGGCTTCGGTTTTATGCCCATTTCCTTGGTGGAATTCACAGTATTAATTGGTTTTATAGTTAAGGGGTAATGGGTTGGGTGGTGGTCTTGCCTCCAATGGTTTGAGGTATCCAGCCTTTACTACTTCTCGGAAGACTAAAGTGATTGACATCCCGAGATCAGTGTAGTATCTTCTTGGTTGGTTGTTGCTTAGGTTCAAAGGATTGGTTGGGGTAATACTGGCCACTTCATTTACTTTATTGGCTCCAGTAAGGTTTGGTTTCTTGTATCTAGTTGAATCATCTTTGAGTTGACCCAACTGGATAAGGTCTTCTACCTTGGTAGCAGTAGCAATGAGAAACTGAAAGGTAGGTAAATATTAGGTTTGAAGCTGAGATTGGTAAACAGGAAGGAGGTTTTTAATGATGATGTCGACCTGTTCTTGTTCTGAAAGTCGGTTAATCATTTGGGCGGCTTTTGCCCTCCATCTTGTAAGGAACGAAGAAAAGGGTTCATTGTTCTTTTGTTTGGTGGTTTCAAGTTCTCTTCGAGTCACATCAACCTCAATATTGTACTATATTGGGTATTAGAGGCATTACAAATGTCCTCCCAGGTTTTAATCTTGGATCTATCCAAGGTTACAAACCATCTGAGGGCAGCACCAGTAAAAGATTATTGGAAAATTTGAGCTAGGAGCTCGGTACTTAAGCCAAGAGGGTTTAAAGCTCCCACATACATCTTTAAGTAGGTCTTAGGGCAAGAAGTCCCGTCAAACTTGTCCATATTGGGCATCTTAAACTTGGTGGTAGTCGAGCATCAGGAAACAAAGACAAGTATTCCATGTCCAGAAGTTCTTTGTGAGTTTTTAGGGCAGTGATGGATCTTTCCAGAGCCTCAATTTTTTCTTTCATCTTTTGAGACTCTGATTCAGGGGTCTTAGAGGGTTGGTCCTCCAAGTTAATGACAGTGGTAGTAGTGGTAGGTTCCTTTCCAGAAATTGAGGCTCCTTTTGCCCCAATTCCTAACTCAGATAAAATAGTAGTTTTTTGGTTGGCTAGGGCTTCAATTATCCTAGCTTCCATTCTGACTTCCATCCGGGCATTGATCTCACCAGCTTGTTCCTTCAACAGGGCTCTAATATCATCTAAGAAGGCCATTGGAGAAGGTGTGGGACTTGTTGGTGTCTCGGAAGTAGGTGATGACATTTGTAAGGTAAGTACATGAATGGATAAAGGGAAAAAGGATTAGGTCTTTCTTTGTGTAGGGTATGGTAAAGGTATAAGATAAGGTGTAGGGTAGACTCTTTGTCCAATTATGACATTAGTCTTAATGATTCATTCCCATTCCCTTCCTTTTTTATTATTATTCTCACTCTTGGTTTTACCTCTCTTTTTTTTTATTCGCCCCCTATTTATAGGTGGTATGTATAGTATGAACGCATGAATGCATACATCTATCACGCCATAATTTATTTTAATGTCATGGGATGAATGCAAAGGTCCAATCAAGGGTATCCTAAGGGGAAGGTTCTAATTTTCATGAGAAAACTGAGTGGTTAATAGGGACCCTTGAGCGCCTAGAGTAAGGATATACCTAGCCACATGTGAAACAAAGAGTTTCGCTTGGGTCCAGCGGTAAGACTTACTCTTAGGCCACTACTAAAAAGATTAGAAGTGGTTTTCGGCACCAAGGTGGGACGCTTTGGTTGTCCTTGGACGATCATCAAAGAGATGTGCCCATTTAGCGCTACTTGTTATCTCGACTCACAAGAAGTTTTGTAGAGAGAGAAGAAATTCATTTGAAATTCATTTTTTATGATCAAGAGAACTCATCATCATCATCAATTTTTTTTTTTTAAAACGATGCACATCAGATGCAAATGCAATTCATTTTATTATTTTTAAGTCCAAATCTTCTTCAAGGCTTCTTTAGGAAAGAACAGTTGTTCCTGCAAAACAATGTTAAGAGAGAAATGCGATGGATATGCATGCAACGGTAACCCACACTTAACTTTAGTTAATTTATGTCCCCAGCAGAGTCGCGAGATTGTGAACCCTTACTAGAGGAGCGGGGACCCCTTCTGAGCCACCGGGCCGATCCGCGAGGGAGTCGGTTGGTTAGGCATGTTCACTCGGGGTGATGATGATGTGTGTCTATGTGTAGAGTCGCCACTTAATTTATTTTGGTAAAGGGGAAAAATTAAGAAAGAACCCCTAATGACTCCGTTTTGCGATTAACCTATTTTTAGGTTAGTCTCCGAACTCGAGGTGGATTCAGAGGTTATGTCATGCATTCATATCCATCATTCTTTCTCCTAAATGTATATGATGCAGGAATGAAGATTTGGAAAGGATCGTGGGAGAGGGGAGACCTGCTATCCGAGGTTATATCTTGAATATGCCTACATACTCTCGTTCGAATGAGAGATCAAGGTCAATGTAGTTCAAATTGCCTATTTAAAGGCGATGGAGGGGGTGTATGCATGTATGCATGCTATGAGTGTGTGAAAGTGATTTTAGGCCTAGGGGCCAAAAAGGGAGTTTATTGACTTCCGAGATCAAAATGTAGGTCTAGTGGCCGAAAAGGAGTTTATCAACGTCCGTGGTCGAAAATGTGATTTTTTAGGCGTTGTGGCCAAAAAAGGAGTTTTATGACTTCCGAGGTCAAAAGTGTGATTTTATTGGTCTAGTGACTGAAAAAGGAGTTTTACGACTTCCGTGGTCGAAAATATGATTTTGTAGGCGCTGTGGCCGAAAAAGGAGTCTTATGACTTCCGTGGTAAAAAATGTGATTTTGTAGGCGTTGTGGCCGAAAAATGAGTTTTATGACTTCCGTAGACAAAAAAAAAGCGTGTCTTGTGTAATTTCGCTGGGGAAAAGAGATTTCTTAGGCCTTAGGGCCAAAAATGTATTTTAGTGTGGCGCTGCGGCCAAAAGAGGTTGATTATTTAGGCGTTATAGCCAAAAGAGTTGATTTGATATGGCGCTGCGGTCGAAAAGTGTGTTTGTTTAGGCGTTGTAGCCAAAAGAGTGATTTGAGCGGCGTTGTGGCCGAAAGATTTAATTTAGGTGGTGCGGCGATGAAAACAAGTGATTATGACGACATATTAGCCAAAAAGTGTGTTTATGAGATGCAATATGTTATGTATGCATGATAGAAGATGAGGTAGAAGAGAGTTAAATCAAAGAGATAAGAGTTTCGAAATGTACCTAAGGCAATTGGCGTCCACTCCTTACCTTCAGCTTGATTTGGACTTATTTTTATATGTTTTATGTATGCAAAATGCAAATTATCACAGCAATGCAATGCAAAAAGCAGTAAAGAATTTCCTAGAGATGAAGAATCACCGTAGGCAAAAAGGAAGAAGAGAGTGGCTGTCAACACATCTCAAGGTGTGGACAAAAATGAAGTTTTGGAGGGTATTTATAGGGTTAAACTCGGCCAAAAGTCAACCGATGGCAGCCGGGGGCGCCGTGGAAGGCGGCCGAGGCTGCCCTTGGAGGGTGGCCTGGGCTGCCTCTAAAAGGCGGCCAGAGGCGCCTTCCTTGGGTGGCCAGGGCTGTCTTGCTTCCGCAACTCGCTCGTTTTTCATTCCGGAGCCTTTTTGGGATGTTTCGGGACTCCGGTAGCTTTTCCGAGGGCAATTCTGTGACTCTCGTAAAATCCCGGACATTTCAAGTACCATGAAGGCATACTTCCCGCACTGTTTTCCGAAAACATCCGGTCCGCCCTGACTGTTTGCAGTCTGCAGAAATCTGTTTTCCGGACCTCAAAATTCGAGTATTCACAGTTGTGAAGAAGAAGAAGATCATATGTTGAATGCTGAATATGGAGAGATGTTGGTGACAAGAAAAACCTTGAACATTCAAGTCAAGGAATAAGGCTTGGATCAACGATAGAATCTTTTCCATACAAGATGTGTGGTGTATAGTAAGGTTTGTACACTTATCATTGATGGAGGGAGTTGCACCAATGCTGCAAGCAATACCATGGTTGAGAAATTGAGATTGGTTTGTTTCAAACATCCTAACCCATACATGTTGCAGTGGTTCAATTGTGCTGGAGAGGTGAAAGTGACTAAACAAGTAAAAGTACCATTATCTATTGGTTGGTACAAGGATAAGGTTTATTTATGATGTTGTACCTATGCAAGCCGGCCATTTGTTATTGGGAAGGCCGTGGGAACATGATAGAAGAACACAACATAATGGGTACACAAATAGGTATACCTTTACCTATGGAGGAAAGCAAGTGACTTTAGTGCGTTTATCACCTTTGGAGGTTTATGAAGATCAAAAGAAGATGCTTGAAAGGGCGAAGGTGCATTAGGCCACTACAAGTTCAAACACTTCCAAATTGGGATCCAAGGGTAGGGAAAGAGAACATGATAAGGAAGCGAGTGATAGTAAAAAAATAGAGGGGAAAGAGGCCCGAAAAGAAACAAAACAAGTAAATGGCCAATTGGTGAGAGAAAATCAGCAAGGAGGAAAAAAGAAATATACATTTTATGCGAGAGCCAGAGAGTTAGATGTTGGGTAGCCTATTTTGCTCATTATGTGACACCCCAAACCTTATTTATGTCGTTTTCGACGTCATTTCACGTATAACATGTATTTTTATTTGATATGCATTTCATATAATCGGATAATTGATTTAATTATGAAATATATGATTTGAATATGATAATGCATGAAATGAATATGTTAAATAAGTCATGTTTTAGGCTCGTTTATCGTCGGAAGACACGAACGAGGCCAATTAAGGTTTTTGGCCTGCGCGACCGAAAAATGTCGGAAACGCGTAAAATATAAAGTGAATGAATTTGATATTTTGAGATATGTTTATTAATATGATTTTAAGAGTCTTGGAACCCTAAAACTACGATGACATCGTACGGTTTCGATTCCGTAAATATCGTCGAGGTTTCGGAGTCGATTTCGGCCCCCGACCGAACCGCGAATAATTTTCGGTTTCCGATTTTGACGAAACTTCAAACATGTGTTATTGTTATTATTTTGACCTTTAAATTGAAATGAAATCAGGTGTTGGAAGTGTTTTTGGGCAGAAATGAAATCCAGCCTTATAGGTTGATAGAGGGGGGTGTAAAGGAAGAGTTTGGTGGTCTTAATTCGTTGGAAAGCCACCGGAGGTGGCCAAACGAACTGCTGGAAGTTGGGAAGAAAACCAGGAAAAATCTGGAATTATGAAAACAATGTTAAAGAGTCAATTTTGAGAGATTATATCTTAGAATCTAGAGAGTTTTTGGAAATTCCGGCCCGATGGTTCGATAAAGGGGATGTAAAGGAAGAGAACGGTGGTTGTAGCTTGCCGGAAAGCCGCCGGAGGAGGACGTACGGTTGTCTGGAAGTTGGCTGGAAGGCCACTGTTTTTTGGCAAAACAGAAGCAGAAAAGAGGAAGAAGATGATCAAAACGGCAGGAAGGGTTGTCGTAGGGATCATTAAACTGCGGCACCAAAACGACATCAGACCTTGCGTTTTGATGAAAATGACGCGCCCAGCACCTGTACTTGGTAAAAATTGCATTTTAGCCCCTGAAACTTTTGTTTATTTATATTTTTGACCTAGAAACTTTTATAACATATATTTTGACCCTTCCAACCTAAACTCGACGTCCTGAATCCATTTTTGACGTTAGAAATTAATTTTGAAATTCTTTTGAGCACGAAAATTAAAGATTAAATATTTTTGCTAGAGATTTTTATTAGCCTTCCTCCATGGAAATCTGTTTGAGGAATTCTATATGGTTCCTCCTCCAGGTTTGAAGATTCCAGCATGCAAGGTTTGTAAATTGAAGAAAAGTTTGTATGGTCTCAAACAAGCTAGTAGGCAGTGGTTCTTTAAGTTAGCTGCCTTCTTGCTTAACCATGACTATGTTCAATCTCAATCTGACTATTCCTTATTTGTTCACAAACAAGCAAGCTCATTTACTACTTTGATTGTTTATGTTGATGACATCATTCTTGCTGGCAACTGTTTGGATAAATTTCACAGAGTTAAAGAACTGTTATATGCTACTTTTAAGATAAAGAATCTTGGGATCTCAAATTCTTCCAGGGATTAGAGATTGCTAGAAATAAAAGAGGAATCTATCTTGGGCAATGCAAATATGCTCTTGAGATCCAGGAAGAAATAGGTTTTCTTGGATCAAAATCATGTTTGACTCTCATTGACTATCACAGCAAGCTCACTGTTACAGAAGGAGATCCTCTTGCTGACAACTCTAATTACAGACAAATGATTGGAAAATTGCTCTATTTAACAAACACACATCCAAACATAGCTTATACTGTCAATCAACTCAGCTAATTTGTTGCTTCTCCTACAACAAAACACCTTCAGGCAATCCATAGATTGTTAAGATATATCAAACATGCACTAGCTCTTGGTTTATTCTTCCCAGTTGACTCTCTTCCTATTCTTAAAGTCTTCTCTGATAGTGATTGGGCAGGATGTGTTGATTCAAGGAAGTCAATCGCTGGTTACTCAGTGTATCTTGGTAACTCTCTCATTTTTTGGCGTTCCAAAAAGTAAACAATAGTCTCTAGATCCTCTACTGAAGCTGAATATCATGCTCTTGCTTCTTTAACTTCAGAAATTTAGTGTTTAGCATATTTGTTAAAATATTTTTACATTTCTCCGTCCCAACCTATAAGTGTCTATTGTGATAATCTTTCTTCCCTACACATAGCAGCTAATCCTATTTTCCATAAGAGAACAAAGCACATTGAGTTAGATTGCCATATGGTAAAAGAACAGGTTCAAAAAGGCCTTACATTTACTGCCCATCAAAACAGAGTATCAGCTTGCTGATATTTTTACCAAAGCACTTCTGGCAAAAGTCTTCAAGTTGGAACTAGTAAATCCTCTTGCTCCAGCTTACGCGTGGGGGAGGGGGGTATTGCAGTAGATGCATGAAAAATCAATTTTAGAGGAAAAGAAGAAAGAAACTGAAGGCAACGGGCAACGCAAAAATTCAAATTGAAGATTGATTGAGGAAGAAGAAGGAACAAAATACGACGCCGTTTGAATTAATGAAGAATCATTGAAGAAAGAATATAAATACGACGCAGTTTTGAATAAGCTCAACGGTGAATTTTTGAGCTAAACAGCAACAATAACTTCAGCTTCTATTCTTTCCTCTTCTTTCTCTTTGATGGCTGGTTTTCAGTTTGTTACAAGTCTTGGAAAATCTGTTATGTAATTTGTTATGGGATTGCCAGCTCCATGTAACAGATTCTAGAATTTTTAAACAGGTTGTAATTAGTTTTGGATTCCATGTGTCTGTGTATAAAGTAGAGATAGAAGATTAGTTTGTTAGTTAGATTTTCTTTTCCCTGTAACTTCTCTATATCATTTTCTTCTTTATTTTCATCTTTCATTTTCTTCAATTGTAACATTCATCTTTTGTAAAGTTCATCTTGAATCAAATATCATTCTGTTTCTGATTACAAAATTAATATCATGTTCCACTCCATTAGCCTCTCTGAAAGTAAGAGAATCCTTGGAAAGCATCTTGAAGATCCTTCAGCTGAAGAAGCCTAGTACCACAAAATTTGCTAAAACAAGAGAGCGATTTACATACTTAACAATCTCCGTTGTCGGAGTAGAGAGCTTGGGCCTTGGAGGGCTAAAATAGATTTTCAAAAGAAGAAAGCAAAAACAGAGCACAAAGAGAAAGAGACTTTTACTAAAAAACTCAATAAGAATTATGTGATTACAATGAGTTTGTCTCCTAAACTCTCACTCAAAGACTCAAAACAACACAATTTAATTTATAGAGACAACCCAATTCTCTAGAATTATGAGGTGTCTTCTCTCTAGAATTCTCTACCACAAGCTTACATTTTAACAAAGCAAAAATCTAATCAAACGTGTTTAACTCAATAGCCAATTTAGCTATTTCAATTTCTGGTTCTTCTGCCGAAACAATAGAGGGAAAGCAACAATCTATTAATTTTAAAACAACCATCAGGAGGGGGCTTCCAAAAACTCAGATTGCGCATTCACAACCTCGCTTCCCTTCTTTTCATATTTAAATTCGAGAATTTCAACCACAAATCCACTTATGTATTTTTATCTATTTAATTGAATTAGGGAAAGGCCTCCCAACACCCACCAAATTAATATGGGCATTTATAACAATACATGGGTAGGAAAAGAATAAACTCGTCCAAAAATTTAAAATTCTTAAATCTCATTAGTTTTGTGTATGCAGTCATCTTATACACCAAGTGTAGATAAATAATTTCCTAATATTTATTACAAACATTACATACTATTCTTATATGAATAACTTTTATGGTAAATGTAAATACATAACATATTTTTTATGAATAACTTTTATGGTAAATGTAAATACATAACATATTTTTTAAGTTTTGTAAATATATTTGTTTTTATTTTTATTTTTATTTTTTCTCTCTTTTATTTTTTTTAACTTTATTTAAAATTTTACTGATTTCTAGCAAACAACTGACAGTAGTGTATATATATATTCGGGTACATCAGCCGAGCTTAGTCATATATCAGGTCAGACTCGGACGGCACTCTTACAGAAGTCAAACAATTGACTTAAAAAATTAATATTTTTAGAATATTTCTTTTTAAAATGGGACATCTTTTAAATTTCATTTTTATAAAGTGTACTATTTACTATATTTTGAAAATTTTATACTATTTACTATCAAAAATGTGTTATTTACTTTTGAGCCCCTAATTTTATCAAGATTTTATCAAATTAATAAAACTATTTTAATTCTTCTATTAAATAATACCGTGGAAATATAATGTTTGACATTCATAATTATTTTTTATCATAAATTTTAGTAAAAATATATACAATTTTTTTTAGAAATATAATATGTTATTTTATTATAACACAATTTTATAAGAAATTGATCTATTATAAAAAATATAAATAAACATTTTTAATTTTTGGAATAGGTCATTTGGATCCAAGTCATATACCAAAGTAAGAATGCACTTATCATTACATTAGTCGGAAAAATTAAAATAAATCAAAACTATAATTTTGAGAATTATAATTTATATTAATAGTTTAGAAAATACAAAGTTCATATACTTCACAGAGGTATATGTCTAAAATGAGAGTAATTTTAATATCCCATAAAAAAGAAAAGTAATTTTAATAGCTCAACATATAAAATCAAACGGTATTCATTATTAAGCATAAAAATAAAATAAAATAAAATCACAATGCTTTCTTAGAATAAATATATCCATGTGTTGCACAATGCATTGACTGACTTGAATTATCACTTAAAATTCAACCATCTACTCTGAAATTTTACAACACAAGAAATTACAGAACCGAAACCAAAGTCCAATTTCCCATTTCACATATAATCTTATAATTTCGGAGGACTTAAGACAACTATAATATACTGCCAAATATTAAACATTGAAGCCTGCATATGTGAAATAAAGTTATTAAAACATAGATTTGAGGAACGAGGCACGTAAGTAGAGCTGTGTTGTTCTTCCTATGATGCAGTTAATGCAGAGCCAAGGGAAGCACCCTCTTTAAACGTACTTGCTGACTCTAATAGTAATATGCTTTTTTAATGTTTACCTATTGTAATTGTTATGGTAAAGTACCCTACTGGGATTTCCTTCATCTGAGATGGGTTGTTCATCCGGTGTAGAGTATAGGACTTCCAATAGTTGATTAAATGCTTCCCAATCTGCAACAGCCAGTTCAGGATCTACCTGCAGAAACAATTACTTATATCTTAAGCTTGGATTGGCTTCTTATATATGCCTTTGCTTTCACAAAATTAACTACAACATTACTCACCTGAGGAGACATATTTTGTCCTCCATTAGGAGGCATCCTGATTGATTCGTCTTGTAATGTCCCTTCTTCAGAGCTAGAAATGGGCAAGGGTCTTTGATCACTAATAATGGGACTATCTACCTCTTGAGATAGACCTTCATTACCAGAAGTCACAGGGCAAATTGACAGATGAGTCATTTTATTTTTCTGGTATTCATTACCCAAATTGGGGTCACTTGTTTCAACCTTATTATTTGGTGAAACAAAAACAATAGACATCATTTCATTCGAATTTTGTTTTTCGTTACCATAATTCATGGGGTAACTACTTTGGTTTTCTAAACAAGCAGCTGTTGGTTTAACTTTCTCATTTGATGACATTTTAATCATCTCATCTAGAATACAATCATTTTCCAGATCAGAGATCTCATCCATCCCAGAGGGATTATAATTTTCTAAATTAGGTGCCTCGGAGCATCTCATTTCACCTTCATTAGAGGTTGAACCATCAATTAGATTCTTGAAACTATAATAAGCATCTGGGTTACTCGATTCACCCTTGCCATAGGTTGCAGCTGCAGCACCTTTATGATAGTTTGAACTTGGGATAATATCCGTTAAATTCTGATTTTCAGAAGCTGAAGCGCTGTTACAATTTGATTTGCCTTTCCTTGCTTTCTTCTTAGCATTTGGCGCCTTGCAACGTTTTTCAGATTTTCGCGGCCTCTTAACTGCTTTATTCTTCTTCTTATTTGGCTGTAATCTTATTCTACAAAGAACATAATTGTCCTGCAAAACATTTAATAGGGGATTCTATTTCATAATTATACCGCAAAACATTTACCAATGGATTCCATTTGTAAATCCCTTGTTCAACATCACTCATAATAATAATAAGAATAATAATAACATTAATAATAATATCTTTCAATTGCAAGAATTAGGATTCATAATAGAGTTCTACTCCGTTTGTTGAGAATTACCTTAACATGTGAGTTAGATTGTGCTTTATGCTCAAACTCGTGCATGACCCAGTGAGTCGCATTAGGATTACAGAAAACCAAAATTCTAACAGTTCCGATCTCCTCATCACTCCCTTCAGCCGTGATGGAGCGAGGAATACCGGTGCTTTTCCAGAATCCACTACCGGCCTTTCGCATAAAAGTATCATTATTATGATACTCACGAATACAGAAGAAATACCACACTTGATCGCACAATTTTTTCTTCGTTGGATCTAACATGCAGACATTTCATCATCCTCTCAATCATTTAAAAAAAAAAAAAAAAAGAGAAAAGCTGCTTACCAATACCAGGTAGATCCCACGGATTATAACTGTAGAGATCAATCTCACCGATGCCATGGATGGGATGACCAAGCCGCTTTGGAATCAAGTAATGGTGAAGAAGTTCTTCATCGGTTGGAGAAAATCGATATCCAGATGGCAAGTTGCCGGAAAAGTCGTTCACCTCTTTCGACAACAAAAAAATAAATAAATAAATTTAAGTTTGGTAAATAAACATAAAAAAGTGCTGGAAATATATATATATATATAAAGAAAACTCGCCGGAGGAGCAGAAGCAGGAGAAGTGATGAGTCATTCCTCTTCCTAAAACAGGTAGTTGCAGTTGAAGTTGCAGTAGTGGAGTGGGAATGTTGAGTGATTGAGCTGAATGTTTGACTACTTGTAAGTGAAGAGCAGCAGTGAATAGTAGTGGCCATTGAAAGATCTAGAATACTCTCGGCCTTTCTCTTTCCTTTCCTGATCGGTTGCTTTCTGAATTAATTTACAAAAAGAGAAATTGGATCAATTGAAAATGAATCAAAGGAATTGGAGGGATTGTTTCCGTTTTATCTATTATTCAGTGCTGTGTAGGACATGGACACGGTTTCAGGATCTCAAGTTCAGTAACTGTTGATGAATTTAAAAATGTTGTAACTTTAACCGAATTGTTTTTTAAATTGTTTGACAACTATTTTGAAATTTCGGGTTTATAGTTAGGGTTATGATTCCTCCATGTTTTCAAGAAACAATTCTAAACTTAATTGTTTTTTAATTGTTCGCCAACGATTTCGAAATCTCCACTCTGAGGTCCACTTACTATAAGTATGAAAAATGACAATATTAAAGCTTGAACCAGCAAACTTTAACAAGGTTGTATGCATGTTAACCAACTGCACCAAACACTTTTATTGTATTAGTGTGATGTGATAAAATTTTATTGTGTAAAGCACAACCATTCACCTTTTATGACTATAGCAATTATCTATTTTTTCAATTAAGATTTTATTAAATAATTACATATTTATTTTTTTATCATCCTAGACAAGTCTGAAGGTTAGAAGAAAAAGTTTAATTTTTCCGGAAAATTTAAAAAGAGTTTACAGAAAATTGAGTGTTTATTTGGAGAAATTAA
>CANUEY010318178.1:0-31369 GCA_948099555.1 Croton setiger | reverse complement strand
ATATATTTGGTTGGTTATTACAGAAACTGTAATTATGAAGTATATTCTCGATGAGAATTGAAAATAGCCTTAAATTTAAAATGATGTATCATACAAATAATACAATGATGTCAACAAATGGTGTTCAGTAAAAACTGTGCTGACCTAAGGAATATTTTGGATTCCTATAGAAGTGTGATGATTCAGTCACCAAGTAAGTTGAATCATTAATGATAACAATGGAAGCTTATGTTCAAACCAAAAAGGCATTTAACAAGAGGTGCTTCAAAAGGGTCCCCTAATAATAATCAGGCAGTCTTAAAGTAGGTAGCAAAGAGTCTAGGCATGTTCGAAGAATGATCCAATATGAAATGATAAGTACCGCTTTCACCATCAGAAATATCTGCAAGCCTTGAAATTGCATCAATAAGTGCTTGTTCATGATCCTGCATTAAGAAAATTACCCATCATTGTATGAAAAAATGCTTGTATCATTCCAGAAATTGGAACAGACAAAAAAGCTGCTTGGTTTGTTAAATCTTTACCTTCAATACTTTCTTTGCTTTCTCAACCTCAAGAGGATCCGGATGATTTGTGCCAAAGACTCTCTCCACCTGTGCAAATTAACTGGATGAATATATGATCTCAAAAGAAAAGTTACAAAGTTCCTCCAACTTCACTTACTTCCTTGATTAGACTATCAGTGTGAAGAATTTGTATATCATCTGGCACCTTCTTTCCAATCCCATTCTGTGATGGCAACAAGTCTTTTCTTGAGTGACCTTTTGGGACACCTCTGCCTCTTCCTACACCTGAAATACTATCCCGGCCTACAGATCTATTCATTCCATGGCCTGATCCACCAAAACCTCCGCGATGAGAGATTCCAGGGTCCTCACCTTCCCATTGTATATCCTCGGGAGAAATCTGCAACAAGAAATAAGAATCAGTTAAAGGGAAACTGGACATTAACTCACTTGTCAGAAACAAAAGGAAATTCATCATTCGTTTTGGTTAGCAAGCCCAGACCCTTTTTTTGGTTATCTCCAACTATCCACTCTCAAATAAGAGGAAAAAAAAATCTCTCAGATATTTCTCGATAAATGAACAATTATTTATTCATAAAATATTCTAAGAAAAAACATATCAAGAACCACTGATTTAACTAGTCAACTAAAACTGAAGCATAACATGAATGTGCAGTTATCACTGACAGACAAGCTCAAAATTTGCTTTGTTGTTACTTGGTTTTATGAATCAACCAGGGAGGTCATGATAGCATACATATCAATAACCACTGATTTAACTAGTCAACTAAAACTGAAGCATAACACAACTGTGCAGTTTTTACTGACAGACGAGCTCAATATTTGCTTTGTTGTTACTTTGTTTTATGAATCAACCAGGGAGGTCATGATAGCATATCCTCATTACTACCTCTAAGCATGTAGATACATCACTTCAAGCTTTGTGTGTCATGAAGGCTTTTGTTACCATGCCCAGAAAAAGAAAATGAATAAGGTGGCCTTAAAGCCTAAAAGAATATCTCAAAAAAAGGGAAAAAAAAAAAAGCATTGACAAAAGGGGAAAAATTAATGGTGTTTAAGCAGTGGTTTTTTTTTTTTTTTTTACAAAATACTTGTATTCAATTAACAACTGATAATGAGAAACTTTAAACCCAAGTTAAAAAGTAACACCCTCCATTAAAGCTGGAGCCACTCAAAGAGAACCTTGTAAAAGCATGGAAGCATAAGCCCCCAGAAAAAAAAAAAAATGTCCCCCAACAAACAAAGTGACCTTCTTTTCTCTCCTATGGTTAAGTAGTGCATTCATGATATGTTTCCATTCATTTGTCTCCTGTTGTTAAGTAGCATTCACGATTTATTTCAGTACAATTTGTTCATCATATGCTTGCCTATTATTGTTCCAAAACATTTTTTGCCAATATGGATTGTGGGTCATTATTGAAGCTTATAAGAGCAATTCAAACTGAAAATACAAGGCAACAAATATACCTCAGAAAGATTAACCCATTCCCATGTCTCATTTGCTGATCCAATATCATACACCAAAGCATGTCGTCCCTGCAAATAGTTGCAAAATTCAGCAACACATGAACTTGAAAATAAAAGTTCGACAGGAAGTAAGAATAACACACCTCAATAGGGTTGTAATTTGTTATAACAGCTTCATAGAAGTTATTGTCGTCAGGCCACCTAGTCCTAACTCTCTTTCCAATTAACGATTGTAATGTAGCTTCATCAGGAACAGCACCAGAAGAAACCCTATTAGCTACTTGGCCCCTTCCAGAAGGACCTGTGGATGGATATGGAATGGACTTCATTGATGAAGCACCAGGTAAACCCTGTGAGATATAAAAATAACATAAGCAACCAGAAACAAGTGTGTGTTAATAATCAAACTTTTTGGTAGCAAACCAAATTTCACAGTTCTTAACCCACAGGTTTTTGCTTCTTGCTCTTTGATCCTGTGAGAGGTCCACGTTTAGCAGCTGATGAAGATGGCTGGTGCGAAGCAGAGACAGTTTGGGGGTGAAATGACGGAGATGGTCCACCAAAGGATTGAGAAGGTACTGTCTTCTGCTTCTTACGAGATGCAGAGACGGTAGGGCTGGGAACTGGATCATGAACAGCCTGACCTGTGCCCATCATGCCAGATTGGAGCCCACCTGTCTGTCTCCACTCCCTGTTTATATCATTCCAAATACATTAATACATTAAAAAAAACACAGTTAGATCTGAAAACAAGGTCCAACAAGTTTAAGTGTTATAAAAATTATGGTATTCTACCTTATCCTCCGTATGACATCATCTGCATTAACCCGGCCAAGAAGTTCTCTGTGCTCCTCATTAGATAATCGCAACTCCTTTCTAAGTTCTGTTATCAAGCTTTCTTTCTCCTGAAGAAAATACAGTTCATGTAGCTGTCATTTAAACCTGATCAGAGAAATTTACAATTATTAGATTGATGAAACGATATGACAAAAAGTACCCAAGTAATGGCATCAGCTTGAGCTTTAAAGGCTCTGAGAACTGAACTGTATGCTTCCTGCTCAAGTTGGTGAATCTGGGCCTCCATATCAGTTTCAGCATACATCCGAGGGTATGGCATACTAGGCGGCGGGACTGGTCTTCCATTCCCAGCCACACGCCCCCCTCTAGGTATTCTGCTTTGATGTGATGGGGGTAGATCATCATCAGTTCCTGAGATGAATATATAAACTCCTTGACATCAGTATTGCAGCTTGAATAAAATTACAAGGGAAAAAAAATGCAATTTTGCATAGAAAACAAAAGAAAAGGTTAACTAAAATAATCTACAGACAACATAATTTAGAGACAGCATATACTCAAGTCCATGACACACGCGCTCTAAGGGCGATAATAACACCAATCGCAATGCTTCATTTTGCAAGTTCCATTTTGGTTTATTTGACAGGAATGCATCAATTCGATGAAGGCAAACTTGGAAGCATTTAAGATGGTTAATGAATTGGTATACACAAAAAGTTAAATTCTTAGCTGTATATCTTCTTCTTTTGTGCAACATTTCCAATTAGGTACAAAACTTATAAGCTGACAACTTAAATTCATTCAGAACTGTAACAAAAGTTCAATAATTCTCATATATGCACACAGGAAACAGAGAGTAAGAAGCAAAAATGGAGAAGCTGGCTAATTCAAATTTAACGTTTTTCTCCAAAAAAAATCAAATAAACACCACCAAGCAAAAAGTCTACAATTCCATTTACAGAAGCAGAAAAAGTTAAAAAAGCGCACTTTCAGCTGCAAGATTTCACACTCAAAACTCCTAAGAATTAGCTAAAGCTCAATTGTTTTACATTTCATCATTGAATAACCATCTAAAGCAATAAAACTGCCTTCCCCCAAAATTAGTACCTCATTCTTTTGTCCAAGTTCCAATTACAGTTAAAAACCCTAGTTTGTTGGTCCGAATCCAAAAATTCTCACTTTACAGCTTTAATTTCATGACCCCAATAAAAGGTAGCAATGCCAATAAAAATTCACTAACACCATAATCCTAATCCATAAAAAAGAACCTAAAAAGAAGAAAAATAAAGAAATTTATGATTTTTGAGAGCTAAAACTCACCACTGCTATCATAAGGCTCGTAATCCATAGCCAGCTTGATACCCAAAGAATAATTCAGCTAAAAAGCAAAACCCACCAAAAAAGAACCCCTAAATTTCAAACCCAATCTTCAATTCTCACCAGATTGTTAATAAGAGGGATTTTCGAGCTCCCAAGAATCAGCTCAGACCAATACGATGTCTTTTTCACCTCTGCTTCAGGTAATCGACGAAAGTGCGTAAGTAAGACCAAAAAGAACAAATAAAAATTGGGGAATTGCAATCTGAATCAACTCGAAGAAGAAGAACGAGTTTGAGTTCAGGAGCTGAAGAGTGATTTGATAATAATTTAATTAAAAAATTAAAAAAAAATTGGGGGAAAAAATAGAGACCGGACTTGAAAAAAATTTATGGAGTGGTTTTGTTTGTAACTTATATTTGGGTTTGAGATCCGTGAGTTCATTGCATTACAAATATAAAGAGCCCACGTGCTAATGAAATTAAATCCTAATGATATTGGGATAATTTTTTATAGTTTTCTAATATTTTTTTTAATATATTTTGGAGTTTTTTTATTTTAAAAATTATATTAATAGTTTTAAAAATCGTATTATTAGATTCTTTCGTATAGAATGGACATTAAGTAACTCTTAATTAAATTAAAATAATATTTTTACTATTTATTACATATTATAATCTAAAAATCATATTTTTACTTACAGCCTTCTTTGTTCTATCTCTTTTTTTTTTTACCATTAATGCTTCTGATATTCAATTTTTTCCTTTCAATTTGTATTATTGATTCTGAACTTGGATATTTCGTCTGATTTTGAATTTGGGTGTTTGATTTCTTCTCTGTTTTCTTTTTCTTTTTTAAGATTTGTTTTTGGGATTTGTTTGAAATTGCGCTTTTGAATAATTAGATATTCAATTTGTATCAAATACATCTTAAAGATTCTTTCATTAATAACCTTAAAATTTGAACACCAAAACATCAAATTTCTCTATGTGTTTGAGCATCCTTGTAAAGAAAAAGAAAAGGATATTTTAGTAAATGTACATGAACAAAGATGCTATAAAATGTATACTTGAAGGTTAATTAGTAAAAATCTTCATTTTTGTTTGTTTCTCTTTGATGATCTAACATCTTCTTCAGCTGTCTTCCTTGTTCTTCAATTTGTGTCTGTAAATTTCTTTGTATCTGAAATTAAAAAAGAAATAATTTTTAGATTAATTAAATCTTTAATTAAGATAATTAAGAATAATTATAAGAATTAAAACCTCTAATTGTTCATGTAACCGCTTTTGGACATCAAGTTGAAGCTTTAGTGTTTCAGCAATTTGCAGGCCACTAGAAATTAAAAAATACAGATGAATTATTTATATAGTATCTTTACTAATCTAAGTCTATAATGTCACAATTAATGTTTAGTATATCGTAATGCAATAGTTCTGATTGCGTCATAAAAATTAAATTGCATTGCATTACGACTTACCAAACATACGATTGCTTAAACGCTTACGTTTTGGGGTCAAATCTTAATCCCGCATTTGGAGAATCTCTCTCAGATTTTCCTGCAAAATTATATTATCATTCATTTATGAAAATCCATGCAAATTGCAATAACAAAAGCTATTAACAAGACGGAATATACCTTCTGTAGATTCCGGAATATATCTAGACATACGATATTTCTGTAATAAAATTGCAGAAAATTACGACAAGATGATATTTAAATAATAATAATTTTTAAAAAAAATCAAAAAATGATGATTTATGAAAAAAACCTGCAAATGACTTTTAACATGAAATATTGTTAATCCTTCAACTGCCATCATCTTAAGAATCAACTTTGGAGTAGCCTCTAAGGAAAAAAAAAATTAATTAATTAATTTTTTTTTGTAATTAAATCAAGAAATTAAGATCATTAATTATATATTAATCAAGAAATTAAGATTAATTAATTATCATGACTTACTTTCAGCTCCTCCAAGATGATTTACACATTCAACAAATCTTTTATGAAGATCTTTTGTCCATCTTATACGAGTTTTGCATGCAAGATTTGCTTGCTGCTTTGGTGGCTGCAAGAAGAAGAAAATTAATTAATTACAGATAATAAAAAACTGAAAAAAAAGAAAAATAATTACGACAAAAATCACCTGATTTTTGAAATTAATATAGCTTTGCTTGACTTGATGTTGACGATGATTCACGTTGGACGATAATTCATTTGCTGTTCTTTGTAATAATGGAGGAAAAAGTTCAGTTGCTGACAAATTTCGATACAAAAGATTTTGATTATTATTATTATTTTCTGCTGCTGCTGCTGCTGCTGATGATGATCTAAAGTTGACAGATTGAAAATGGAGATTATTTTCTTGAACTTGGATAGCTGTATTCGAAGAAGAAGAAGCAAAACTATGATCATCAACAGCTCCATAATCACCATTAACAAAGCTCATGAAGCCTTCTAATTCTGTAGAAGTAGAATTCATGCCAATATGAGGAACCAGCAAGTGATGATGAACTCTCATCTTTAATCAAGAACAAGAACAAGAACAAGATCTTAGAAATTTATGACAAGAGTCATAGTTTTTGAAGGAGTTTCCTGTGTTTTTAAGTGCTCATATATATATATATATATAACTATCTTTTTTTATAAAAAATATATTGGAACCACCAACATATAAATAATAAATGATATATATGAGTTGGTCTATAAATGAATATTTATATATTTTCATGTTGTTTTTGGATAGAGAAGAACAAAAAAAATTATCTTTTGATCCTTCCAAAGCTCTTTGATTTTATTATAATCTATTTTTGAATCATAAATATTATTAACAGAATATAAGGAAATAATAATCATTCGAGGTGGGATTGTTTGTGAAATATACAAATTGACAATTTTTAACTTGTTATGTTATAAAGACACACAATAAGTATTGCATATTCTGTGAAATTACTTTCATTTTCATTAATAGCATATTCATTTGAAAAAAGAGCTTAATTTCCTTCCTATGATATCCACACTGTCTATCTGTCTTCTTCTTCGTGTGTTCTGATAATTTCCTATCCACATTGTCTATCTGTCTTTTTCTTCATGTGTTATGATGATTTCCTATCCACACTGTCTATCTGTCTTCTTCTTCATGTGTTTTGATGATTTCCTATCCACGTATATATTATTAATTTACAAAATAATGCACATATGTAAAATATAATACTATATTTCTTTTGTTCAATGCATCAAACACACAATTAGGTTTCCTTTCACTCAATGAATTGAGCCAATATTGCTAACAAGGTTCATCTTATTACCATTATTTTTATGATACACTCATACTTCTATTAAATAACTAATTCTTCGAAATATGTCCCAAATCGAAAATTTAATATCTTTAATCTATACTCTTAATTGTAAAAAATAAAATTGCTACAAATAAACCCCACAAAAATTACATATAGTAGCTTCCCAAAGTAATGCATGCTTTATTATATAATTAGAAATACATATTAATATATATATTAATCACAATATTATTTATTGGACTATATATTATAAATAAATGTATGCGGCTAATCGAATTTGGCAACACATGACATATATGTTCACACTCGATATTTTCTAATAGACAACTTTTAATTCATATATAAAATTGTCATTTAATTAATAATCCAAATAATATTTTGACCTTATTATAAATAATTAAAGAACGGTCCAAATAGCAAGGGAAAAGTATGTTATTATCTTAAAAAAGAATGATAAGAACCCTTGTTTTTTATTCTATTTATACTTTTGCCATTCTCTTAAAAATGACCTTTAGGAGTTTCAAGAGCCAAATTAACTTACAATTATAAACCTTCATTGTTGGTTTTTAATTATTTTGTTTTGATCATTGCTATAGGCTGGCTTTGTTTCTTTTCTTAATTGGTGTTTAAGGAGTTGTTTTTAGTTAATTAATAGGGTTTACATTGTATTAACAAAATAATTAATTTAAAGCCATCACAGTTCAACGAATTTGGACTGAATCGAGAATGGTTTACTCAGTTATGTAAATTATGAATGGAAAATCTAAACGATAAATTTAAAACCCTAAATACAGAACACTGAACCCTTAGAGAGTTCATCATTAATTTATATACTGTCACAAGTTCGCATAACAGTGTGCGAACTTTGAGAAAAATTGAAATTCGCAAATACAGTATGCGAATACCCTATTTGGCATCCACATTTAAAATTTTAACACTTTTTTTGGATTTGAACCCAACAAATGATGAGTTTGTTGTTCAAAATAATAATCATAAATAAACAATTAATACAATGATTGGTTGAGTTTTAGGTTCAGCAGATTGAAGTAAAAGGGGAAGGACAAGGTGGCACAGAGACCTGAACAACACCTTCAAGCATTTGTGTCACTGTTCTCATGGAAGGTCTAAGAGATGGATCTTCTTGAATGCACCATATTCCCACCATTACTAGTTTCTCCAATCTTTTTAAATCAGCTTTAGCTTCTTCATCATTTTCAACTAACATATTCAATCTTCTGTCTCTGTAACAATCATATGCCCAATCAGCTAATATAACTTCCTCTTCATTCTCCTTCTCCATATCAAGTCCTTTCCTGCAACAAATTATCTCCAAAAGCATAACTCCATAGCTATAAACATCTACTTTTGCTGTAATTGCCATGTTCCTGAACCATTCTGGAGCAACATACCCTCTTGTCCCTCTAATCATTGTATGAGTTCGAGTTTGATCATTCATTAGTAGCTTAGCCAATCCGAAATCCGAAATTTTTGCAGTGAAAGTGTCATCTAAGAGAATGTTTTGTGGTTTAATATCACAATGAATGATTTGATTGCTACATTCTTCATGTAAATATGTTAGTCCTCTTGCAATCCCAGATGCCATTTGTAATCTTTTGTTCCAATCTGGTCTCGATAATCCGAAAAGGAAGCTTGCTAAACTTCCATTGCTCATGTACTCATAAACCAGTAGCTTATTCGAGCCTTCATCGCAGTATCCAATCAACCGAACCAGATTCTTGTGATGGGTTTTGGCTATTGCAAGGACTTCAGTTTTGAATTCCTTCTCACCTTCTTGTACCATTTTGTCTAACTTCTTAACTGCAATATACATTTTTGATGTTGATGATATTAGCACTCCTTTATATACTGTGCCAAATGCACCTCTTCCAAGCTCTTCTCTGAATCCATCTGTTGCTTCTTCAAGATCTTTGTATGTAAAATTTCTTTGATTTGGTTCTAAATTTGATGTTCTAGCTCGTTTCTGTCTGTTTCGATAAGTGTAAATTCCAATCAACGATGTTGCAGTAACTAGTAGGAAGTTAAGGAATACTGAGCTGCCTAAGAAAACTGATCCCACTATAATCAAAGTTTGTTTATCATTTTTCCCCGATTCCGAATTTTCAATAACAGGATCATCTACAGAAACATCAGATTTACTTACTTTGATCAATGCCCTTCCATAGGTGTTATAATCCAGCCGCCCTTTCGAAAGCGGCAGCTTTTTTTTCCAACAAGTTCCTAACTTGATCACAGCAACTATGCAGTTACAATCCTGAAGGCACAAATTTCTGCAGTCATCTTCATCTAGTCCTTCCAATTGTTCATAGTTTGCTGAAACAGGCCAATATGCATTAGGTAGCTCCTGAAACATGTATAAATCCTCCGGCTTTAGATTGCCTTGCTGACAATTTGGAAGTCTATTTTGCTTGCAGCCGTTGAATTTGTTGTTCGGATCAGATAGCGAAAAGCCTGGAATGCATTCACAAACTGGCCTTCTTTTATCATCAAGTCTGCAATAGCTGTTATATCCACAGGGACCGCCATCCAAATCGCCTTTGATGTCTGAGCAAATGTCATTTGGGACAGACCAAATTGCTGTCCAGGTCTGTCCCAACAAGCTTCCATTTGTTTGAGTCTTTGGATGAGCATATAGCGTGAAGATTCCATCGAAATCTACCGTTGCTCTATAGTAATAATCTGAATTTCCTCTGATAACTGTTCTATTTTTTGTCAGGTTCACAACTGTTCCATTCCTGATAAGAACATTTATATGACCTGACTCATTAAACACCATTCTGTATCCAGCATTCATTTGATCAGAACTATCCGTCTTGCTTGCGAAATAAGGTTCATATGGAAATTCTGTTGGCAATCCAATAGGCCGGAGAACTAAACCGCCGTCTGTTTTCATAAAAACCTGAAACCTTCCCTTGGAAAAATTGCTTTCTGTTTGATGAGAAGAAAGCTTCCCTCCAAGCTCAAGTGCTTGAGTCGGCAAGATAGTATCAGTAGGGTTCTTAAAACTTTCCCATACAGAATTAGTATCTCTTCCTGCAAGAATGAAATTACCATCATCAAGCATGGAAGCATACGCCACACCATTAATGGTGGATTTTGGCCATATTTCCTCTCCGTGTGGACCAGTAAGTGTGAAATTTCCATCATTAGTAAGCTGAACTTTTGATCCTTTTGGAGCTAGATTATCTCCATTTGCATACCAAACTAATGTCCTTTCAGGTATTTTGTCGTACCAGATTGCTAGCAAGAAAAGGTCTTGGTTGTTGATTCGATGAAATCCAAAGGCGAAATCCCCAGAAGGAGATTTCCAAGAATTATCTTCAGAAGCAATAAGAGATGATCCTAAACTAATGTTGGCATTTTGAGCTGCTAACATAAGCACAGGACAGAAAAGAAAGAAGAAGACAAGCTTGTGAAGAAACATAAAAGCCATTGGTATATAGAGTTTAAGTTAAAAGCTAATCTGATGAATTATAGCTTGCTTCTGGTATAGCTAAAGGCTTAAGGTTGTAAGAAACAAGTTATATTCTAAGAGATTTTGACTTAAATTGTTGTTTTTGACCCGGTTATTGCTTATAACTTATAAGTCTAATAAGTTAGTAATGACTTTGAAAATACAGCATCACAAACTTGACCTTTCAAAGAGTCTTGTTCAAATTGAAGTCTGTGGCCTGACACTTGTTCCTGTGATATAGAAACCTTTCAAGAACACTTGGAAGAAAAGTCCATGATTGACTAAACCCTCCAATCATTAGGATTCTAAGATAATTAAACTTTGAATTGAAACTGATATAATAGATTTTACTTTTTGAAAATTTTATCTCCTACATTATTTGACCCAAATAAGTATATGATTTGAATGAACTTTCAAGAAAATTCTCTGGCGAATACCCATCGGCCAAGTGCTTTCCTAAGTAGCTTGGCTCGAGTGAGCATTTAGTTAGGCTCGTGGGTTTGGAAAATCTCGTAGTAGAACTCGAACACAAACCAATCTGCTTAATTTTGGCCATGGTAAACAATCACCAACACATGAAGGGCTTGGAGGAACAGAAACATGGATAG
The DNA here is from genome assembly GCA_948099555.1 of Croton setiger. Taxonomy (NCBI): domain Eukaryota; kingdom Viridiplantae; phylum Streptophyta; class Magnoliopsida; order Malpighiales; family Euphorbiaceae; genus Croton; species Croton setiger. Next base: position 19,883 of record CANUEY010318178.1, on the reverse strand, counting down.
AACCTTCAAGCATTTGTGTAACTGTCTTCATCGGAGGCCTTAGCGAAGGATCTTCTTGAATGCACCAAATGGCAACCATTACTAATCTTTCTACTTCTTCATGTCATTCCTTGCCTCTTCATCATTTTCAATTAACTTATCCAACTTTTTCGTACGTAGCAGTTGTAAATCCAGTCCATAAGTGCCATTTCTTCATCTCCCATACCGAATTCGACGCTTGATTTCAACAAGTCATCTCTAGTAACACTACTCCAAAACTGTACATATCTAGCTTAACTGTTATAGATGCTTTCCTGAACCATTCTGGGGCAAAGTAACCGATAGTGCCTCTTATGTGGGTTCAAGCTGCTCGAGACTGTTCAGCCAACAGAAGCTTTGCAAGTCCAAAATCAGAAATCCTTGGTGTCATGAACTCATCTAATAGAATGTTTTGAGGCTTTATATCACAGTGGATGATTTGGGAGCTACATAAGTACATTAATCCTCGAGCAATGCCTATGGAAATTTTCACTCTTTGATTCCAATCAGGCCTTGTCATTCCAAACAATAATGTTGCCAGAGATCCATTGCTCATGTACTCATAAACTAGAAGCTGGTGTTCTTTTTTCGTCGCAGAATCCAAGTAGACGGACCAAGTTCTTATGGTGTGTTTGACCAATCACATTAACTTCTGTTTCTGAATTCTTCGTCTCCTACTTCCAAATTATCTAGCCTCTTGACCGCTACGAACCTCTTGGGATCTGATTTTAGGACTCCTTTATAAACTTTCCCAGAAGCACCTTTACCCAATATCTGCTTGAAGCCACCGGTTGCTTCTTCAAGTTCTTTGTATGTATAGCTTCTAACATTTCCTGCAGAAACACTAGTTGGACCAGGCAAAAAGTGGAGCAACCCCTTGTTATACAAGAAGATGCCAAGAAATAGAACAAACATAAAAAGGAAATTCACGAACGCAGAGCTACTGTGAAGTACAGAAAGGATAAGGACCAAAGTTGATTGTTTATCCTTTTTCTGTATGCAGGCGTCCAGCCCGTCTCATATTTGCCCTTTTTCGCATAACGGTATTGTCTGAATCCTCCATCAGAGTCAATTCTTGCCAGGAAATAAAAATCTATGATTGAATCATCATTACGTGTTGTCAGAGTGGAAATCCAGTTGTTGTCTTTATCATTAATATATAGATCTCCCGCCTTATCATAGATCAACATATATGTGGCATTAGCAACTGTATTACTGGCCCAATAAGGAAGTGTCTCAGGATGAGTATAAAGCACCAGGTTGCCATCCCCCTGAAAACTAAGCCGAAACCTCCCATCCCTGTAATCGTCCTCTGAATAGCGAGCTATGAGGTTAGTTTTCATATCAAGTGTTTGGCCAGGCAGGATGGTATCAGTAGGGTTCTGAAAGGTTTGCCATATGGGGTTATTGTTTTCATCTAGAAGCATGAAGTTACCGTCATCCTTCAGAGCACTGTGATGGACTTGTTACCTCCTGATGGTGTCTCCCATAACACAGTTCTATTATGATGAGACAGTAGTAGAGCCTGAAGATGCTAAATTTTTACCAGTTGCTGACCAAACTACAGTAATATTACTGTTAAGTTGATGAAATCCCATGGCGATTAACGTTTTGGCAAAAGCCATACAGAAGTTTGATCAGTAGGTAAAGATGAACCTTGATTTGCTATGCAGGTGACGGCAAAAACTGTAGAAAACAAAGAAAGCAAGCAAGAAGAAAGAAGGTGGATTGATCCCACTTTGTCAAGATTATTCCACTCAACACAATTTCATAAACACATTGAGCAAATTTCCCTTGCCAACAATGGAGGCATGGATTGAAGTATACACATTAAATTTGATGCTTACTCAAGTGAAAAAAGGGTAAGATTCTAGGGCAAAAGTGAAAATGTAAAAATGAAGCACTCAAATGCAAGCCCAAAAGCCATATATATTGTTTTATCATGTATTGTATTGTCTTTGAAGCAGAACTACTAAGGAAACATATCATAGTTCTTATTTTAAAGTTATTTCCTTGTAGCTTCCCAGAGAGAATAAACTAAAAACCAGCCCATCCAGCTGGTTGAGAAGGTGGCTGACTCTCTGCAACCTTTGTCCCGCCTAAACGCTGAGAATTACGCGAATTATTTCCTTCATTAATGGGTATAGATGGCTGAGTGCTGGTACCAGTTACAGCAGTAAAACTATCAGCGCCAAAACCCCATGACTCAAATTCAGAAGATGTCTGAGCAGCCGGCTTTTTCTGGATTCTGTTATGGGTCCGGACTGATACAGGGCTATTGCTCTTTGAAAGAGATGGTTGATGAGGCCGGGGATCCTCTGCAAATGCTTGCCAACCCTTTGCCTCTGGACTAGGAGTACTCCATTCAGAATCCCTTTGCTGCACCGATAATAACTATGATCAATCAAATGTTTAATTGGATTTATAAGCACATACTACAATAAATCACAAACCAAAATAACACCTGAGTAGTTGGGGATGGTTGAATTTTAGGGGAGGCATGATACTTATTTGGTGGAGTTCCAGGCCCAGCAGATACTGCTTGCTTGAGCTCCTGTATTTCTTGCCTCTGAGATCGGCAAATGGCAGAAAGCTTTTCATATTTCGAAGTTACGTCTGCCTTCTCCAAGTTTGCCTGCTTCAGCTGTGCTTTAAGAGTCTCTATTTCAATCTCTAATTCTTCTTCCTTCACTGATTTGTTATTTCCAACTCTGTTGTTCAGCTTATTGTTATCAAACTCAGCCACAAAAGTATTAAAAGCCTGGTCTTGAAATAAAGATGTGCTCTCAGATTTTGATGCTTTTGACCTCTCCATGTCTTTCTGGAGGAAATTTATTTCAAAGTCCTTGGAAGCACCATCATCAGATTTGTACGACTTACCATGCACATTCCTCTGAGTTTGGGGATTTTCATCTTTTGCAGGGCTCGGATTTTTGGGTAAAGTGCGATTCTCCACTCGACTCCTATCTGGTCTTGACGTACTATAAGTAGGTTCTTCATCAAATTTAGGTTTGCTGTTGTCTTCAACAAAAAGAGAGTCCTTTGCATGTTGAGAGGCCCAAAAGGCACCAAGCTGTCCCCCACCACCTACCCCTGCCCCAGATGAAGGTGGAGGAGGTGGACTTCTACGAGGTGCTGGCTTTGATCTATATGCAGGTTTTGAAGTCCCTATTGAACAAAATGAAAAAAGTTGGTTGTGTGTAGCAACAGAAGGAAAAATTAGTTCAAATAAATATTTCTAAAAACTAAACAAGTCTTAAGGCAACTAAGTAGTGAAAAAGATTCTTTCACCTTCATGTGTGCCAGTAGCCTGCATATTGGGTGGTCCATCAGGCAACGATTTCTGCAGATTCACCGGTAACATCTCATTAACACGAAACCAAACCTGTCACCACGGGAAAAAAACTCAGCATTAGTAAACAGAATCTGCAACAGACTGTCGTGGACATGGATGATCTAAAACTAACCTAAATTCATGGAGATGAATTGCCAATCAAGCAAAGCGCTTGCCTGCGTGATGTCTGGTCGGTCATCTGGTGAAGCTTGAAGCATGTATCTGATTAAGTCCGTCACTGGTTTGCTGTATTGAGGTGTGTCTGGAATGCGATAGTTTCCATTCAGTATTTGTAGCTTTGATTCCCCATCAAATGCACTTTTGAAGTAGCAAATACGGAAAAGTAGACATCCAAGTGCCTGAAAATGAAAAGCCAAAATTCAGTGTCAGTAGGATAAATAAGGTATATAATACAATGAATAAAAGCCATGACAAATAGAGCAATCCACTTACCCATATGTCAACCTTCTCACTTATAAAATCTCTCCGCAACAGATCCCACATCTAAATCAACCAAAAAATAATATAGATTATAATCAAAACAACATTGACACGAAAATATCAGAAATATTATTTTCAAAATCAAAATTCTCTATTAAACCTCAGGGGCTCTATAGGCAGGTGTCGTGTATTTCCGAATGTTATCTTCTTCAATACCCATTTCTTCAGGTCTCTCAAAACGCTTGTGATTGGTACTGGTACTTCCAAAATCACACAACTTCCACAATCCATCAGGCCCCAGTAGAAGATTCTCAGCCTTTAAGTCTCTAAATATTCAAAAGAAGAAGAACAAACTTTTAACTATAACAATTCTAGCACTTCGGAAAAGTTTAAGCCTACTTACTATAAAGGGAGTGCAAATAGAAGAAGAAGGATTCATCCAACTAATTTTCAGAAAATCGACAAGGGTTTTTTGGACATGAATATTATCACTATGAATAAACTGATTGATTGTATTGCAATTGCATAACTAAGACTTCAGATACATGTAACCTTTACCACATACCAACTAATACTTCTTGAACAAGTAGGAAATATCAGAAGATGTGATGATAAACAATTAAGCAAAGAATATAAGAAACCATGTCAATCCACCTAATATATCTAGTCTCCATTAACCAGAAGAAACACCAACAATGAGCACAACATCTATAGATAGAAAAACAAAATGTTGCACAATTCACAGTAAAATAAGAGTCTGCTTGAGAATCATCTTAAGAGAGAGAGAGGGTGAGAGAGAGAGAGAGGTTCACACCTGTGAGCAATAGGTGGAGATAGAGAGTGCATAGCGAAAACGGCATTGCAAGCATCTCTGAATATGGAAAGAACCTGTTTTTCCTCAAAATATCCTGCTCCCCTATCCTCCAGCACACTAACCAAAGACTTCTCACAAAATTCCAGCACAAGAAGGGCTTCCTTGGTTCTTCCCATATCAAAGATGGCATCTGCGTGGAGTGTGACAACATTGGGATGTCCTTTGAGTGATTTCATGACATCAATCTCCTTCAATGCCAGTTCCAGTGATTCTTCATCATTGCATATCATGTGTTTTAAAGCATATTGCTTTGATGCATGAATGGCATCCCGAGCCAAATAAACACAGGAGAAACCTCCCTCTGCGATAACATTTCGGACATGAATCTTCAGATTGCCAACATCCAGAGAGCGACCTTCAAGCCCTGCAGGTTCCTTTTGTGTAAATGGTTTGAACCTCCACATGGTTGGCACAAAGAAGACCGGAAAAGGACTGCATATTCAAAAGTAATAAATATACATTCAAAGCATGCAAAATCCATATTATATTAAATCAGCATTTGAGCTCAGATGAAATGATCTTGCCATGAACCACATTCACAATTTTATCATACATAAGCCAAGATCAATCAAAATAAGAGTAAGGATTATCCAGCTAAGCAAGTCCCCATCTTCTATACGAGATTGATAGGCTACTCAAGATCAATTGCTCTAAAGTGCTTAATGACATTGGGAAAATAAAAAAAAAGGGGGATCCTATAAATCCTACTCAATCAAATTGATTTTCGCACAAGAATTTGCTAAAGTATACAAAAACGCGCAAATGGCAATACATTTCAGTGTATCTCGGAGTCCAAAATCACCATTTAATTAATTTTAAGAACACTCTTCTCATAGAATTAGAGACATTCAGCCATTGAAAAGTATATACACAGGCAAGCAAAAACAACTAAAAGATTAGTCCTCCACCACTAATTCATCCAGATCATTAATCAATAAATAGCGAACACAGAAGCTAAATCCTTGACATTACGAAAAAGATCTAAACTTTAGATCTATAATTCACGAATTCAAGATCCATCATTCAATTCTCAAAGATCCACAACAACCCATCATTCCAAATCACAATCCAACCAAAAATCAATAATCTTTTTTAGATTCACCTAAAACAAAAGATAACAACTAGCTAAATACAATAAATAATCAAACAATGATTAACTTAAGTACCTTCTGAATCTGATTGATTTCTGGGAGCTAAGTTAGATAAACTTAAACTTCAATGAGCTAATAACAATTCAAAAAAAATACACCATTGAAGCTGAAAGCTGAAGCTCTCTCAGGTTAACGGACAGATCTGAATACTGAATAGTTCACGGGTTAGATCTCAAAAATCATATAAAGAAGCGGCAAAAGAGAAAATAAGAAGAAGGGTATTTATATAGAAAAAGAAAGAAATGAAATTTGTGAAAGATTAAGGAATTTTTGTTGTTTTTGACGCTTTAGGTGGGAATTAGACACTTGTTTACGTGAATGTGACTTGCCCTCTTCATCTGCATACCCAAAAACACAAGTATGCTAAACACACACGACGAGGTTTAGTGGGTTAGATCTAATGGACACGTGTCTTTTTCTACTTGGCTTGCAGGTTACCTTTGTTTCCTAATTATTGCTGGATGAATAATTTTTAATTATATTACACTACTGCTATTAGCGATTCATCATTTGGGATTTGTTTTATCAATTAATTATTTAGTTTATGATGATGATGATGATCAATCTTTGCAGATTATTGAACTTTCAATCATTAATGGAAAATCTCCTAGAATTGAAGCTCACATTCCTTCGGTTTAAGTTTAACGAAATTTCGAACCGTAACCGTTATAAATTGTAAACCGTTCTCGAACCGTTGATTAATCGCCTCCGAACTGCCAGATTTATTGGATGTTTGATTGCTACTTCCATTAATTAATTTAGAATAGTTTCATTTATATGTGAACTGATTTATATTAAAACTACCTTAATTTTATAGAAATAAACATAAATTAATAGAAATAAACATAAATTAGAAAAGAAAATATATAGTTAGTTTCATTTAAATCAAACTTGTTTAATAAAGCGGAGGCAGTAGTTGATAATATAAAAATAAATAGATAAAATAAATAAAATTTTTAGAAAAAAGCAAAACGGTGCGTATTGCTTTATTTCGTTTTAGAAAAGAAAATCAGAACACAAAAGGAAAAAATAAAACCTCTTACCAATGTTTTAATGTTAAACCCTAACGCACCTCAAGTCACAAAACCCTCCCAAATCAGTCTTCCTCTGCTCTTCTCTAATGGAGCTTCAGCCAAAGGACCAATCTTTACCACTAAACTCAAAACAAAACGAGAAACAACAAATAGTATGCGAAGAGTGTAAGGAAAATCTATCAAAATACAAATGCCCAGGTTGTTCTCTTCGCTCCTGCGGCCTTCCTTGTGTCAAAGCTCACAAGCAACGCACTGGCTGTTCAGGCAAACGGAATCAGACCCAATTCGTACCTATTTCTCAGTTCAACGATGGTATCTTATTATCTGGTATTCTTCTCTTCATCAAAGATTGTAGCTTTTATTGTGGGTTATTGGGTTTTAGAGCTTCCTGCTTGTTAAAGGTTGAATTTTTTTTTCCTCAGGAAGATATATTTATTTAGGTTGATGGGTTGTTTTATGCTTCATACTTTTTTGCTTCTCTTCATCAAATATGATAAATGAATCTTGTAGCTTATTGGGTTTTGAGGAGATTCCTGTTTGATGAACGAAGGATTCTTTTTTTAAATTTATTTAGTGATATGGATTATATTATGCTTAGTAATGTTTTGCTGATATATTCATGCTGTTTCTGTGTTAACATTTCCAAATAGATTATAATTTGCTTGAGGAAATGAAGAGGATTTCTGAATCTGCTCAAAGAATGAGAACTAAATTGTCTGCATATCCTCATTTTAAGTTACCAGCTCATCTTCGAAGCCTCAGGGGCGCTGCTGCTGGCCGGAAAACAAGGCTTCTTTTTCTGCCAAGTGGAATGTCAAGGAGGGAAAAGAATCAATCTCGATACAACCAGAGGTTACTATCAATTTTATTAAAAGTCGACTTATATATAATTTTTGTTTAAGATAGAAAAGTCGACAAATGTGTAAATGCGCATTTGAAGACTTCTGTTTATCTAGGATTTGTGTTGTTAGGGCTTACGATTAACTTTGACTTTATATCTTTGTGTTGTTATTTCTCATGTTCAGTGGTTAATTGAAGAGCTGTGGAGGTGATAATTCTTGAATTTTAGTTCTTGAATTTGCAATATTAACTTTTTTTACTGACTTGTTACAGGAAGAAATATATATCTTGGACAATTGAGTGGCGATTTCACACTACTACAGTTGTTTTACTTGACCATGGGTAAAGTGTTTTAGTTTTGTTATTACTCTTAGTAGTCTCTTCTTTGTAGCAAGGGTAGCTAATCAATGATGGGATGTTGTGTAATCGTTGCTGCAGAGTACATGAAGACACAAATCTTTGCTCCGTAATTGAGAAACATCTAAAATCTGGACCATGGAATCATCCGTTAAAGCAATTCTCAGAGGAACATTTGGAATCTCTCAAATTTGTTATCCGTAAATATCCAAAGGTATTATTACATGCAAACCTGTGTTTAATAATTCAGTCTATCTAACTGATTTCTGTTTTTAAATTTGTAGACCAAATCGTTTTATCAATGTTTCTGTTGCATTGCAGGGACCTAAGTCAATCTTCCATGAGGTGGACATAAAGTCACCATTGAGGCCACAATTAATGAATATAGTGATTTTGGAGTATCCTGTTATTCATGTTTTTCTCCCTTCACATAAAATTGATTTTGAAGTCATCAAATATGCGGATCTTGTCCCTCCGAGGCCAAGCCCTAAGAATTCTGTTTGCAACAATGATCACCCTGAACCAAGAGGTGTTGCCTTCAAGGAGGAAGAAATAGAAGACCACAGTGTCTCTTCAGATCCTCGGGTGTTTGATTTCATGAAGAATACAACTTTGAGTCCACATGAAATACCTAATCATGACATGTCTGAGAGAGCATTAGTTGGCTCATATAATGGCCTAATATCGGCTGGGGGGACAACGAGCACAGAGCCAAGAGTTTCTGATACCAACTTTGATTTTGACCCAGACTTGATGGATTCGTATTCAGATTTCAGTGGAGAAGTTAATCCCGATGACTTTCTATGCTTAGATGGTGAATTTCTTGAGGAAGAGAAGATAGAAGAGAGTCCGAAGTTCCCAAATTCGCAGAGAATTTCATTAGCGCAGGAGGAAGTAGAAGAGGGGGAAATTGTGGAATGATTGATACTGCAGGGATTTGATTGATGGATTTTTAAAGGAACAGCTTCTGTGAAGTTCTCATCCATTCCAGATTCAGTTTTTTAAGCCTTTAATGTTGCGAAGCTGAGTTCATTTTATTTGCCACAAGAAGCATGCACGCTTTTGCATGAAGCTTAGTGATGCATGTATTGGCTTTCATAATACATGACAACTTCATCACTGGCTATCTAGTAACTACAATGTCGATAGCCTTTCATCCCCTGATGTTCAAGTTTCTTCCTTTATTTTATACCTTTTGGTTGCAGAATTTCATTGTATAGAGCACTTTGTTCTGCATTTTTCGGCCATGCTTTATCAGTTGATATGTACGGTTCTTGTAAAATGAAATACTAAATCTTAAGCAGTTCTTAATATCATTTCAGCATCAAGCTTTAAATGGGAATGTTCAGAGTATTATCTAGAATTACAAATACTGAAGTATAATGATAATTACATCTACATGCTAGTGACTATATACCCAGATTATGATGATGATCCTATATCAGATGATGAAATTGAACTCCAGGAATAGGAGAAGGGGCATGGAGGCACAGAAACCTTGAGAATCCCTTCGAGCATCAGGCTTATGGTCCTCATTGAAGGTCTTAGTGCTGGCTCATCCTGCACGCACCAGATAGCCACCATTACCATATTCTCCAACCTCTTAAGGTCACTCCTTGCCTCTTCATCATTTTCCACCAGTTTATCCACTTTACCTTCACTGTAACATTCGTAGGCCCAGTCTGATAGTATTGCTTCCTTCTTGAGCTCGAAGTCTGTGCATTTTCTGCAGCAAATGATCTCCAAGAGCATGACTCCAAAGCTATAAACATCTACTTTTGCTGTGATTGGTGTGTTCCTGAACCATTCTGGAGCAACATAACCTTTAGTTCCTCGGATACCTGTCAGGGTTTGACTCTGATTGCCTATCAGGAGTTTTGCTAGCCCGAAATCTGATATCTTGGCTGTAAAAGAATCGTCCAAGAGTATGTTTTGAGGTTTGATGTCGCAATGAATTATTTGCTTGCTGCATTCTTCATGCAAGTATGCAAGTCCTCTTGCAATTCCTGTCGCAATCTGTACTCTTTGTTGCCAGCAAAGCCTTTCAGATCCAAAAAGAAAGTTTGATAAAGACCCATTTTGCATGAACTCGTAGACCAACAGCCGGTTATCACCTTTGTCGCAATAGCCAAATAGACGGACAAGATTCTTATGGTGAGTTTGACCAATTGTGTTCACTTCACTTACAAATTCCTTTTGACCATCCTGAATCATTTTGTCTAATTTCTTGACAGCAATGTAAATCTTGGAGCTTGATGGCGAAATTCCTTTGTAAACACTACCAAAAGCACCCCTCCCCACTTCTTCTTTAAAATTATCTGTTGCTTTTTCAAGATCCTTGTAACTGTATGAGTGTAAATTCCTTTCTAAATTTCCCTCCTCCGCAGGTTTGATAAGGCTATACATTTTTGGTTGCCAGAAGTAGAAGATGACTAAAGAAACTGCCGCAACAGAAAAGAAGTTGAAAAGTACAGAAGTACCTAACAGGATTGCCAGGACTAAAACTGCCGTTTTTTGATCTTTTTGTCCTGAACTCGGATTTGATTCACCTCCTAAAGAAGAATTCACCTTCAATACTTTGAATAGAGCTCGTCTATCTATAGCACTTCGGTTCAACCTCCCATTTGACAATGGAAGCTTCTTCTTCCAGCAATTTCCTATCCCCTGATTAAACCGTGGGTCCTGATATATCGCAACTGCACAATAACAATCACTCAAGCAAGATCTTGTGCAATCATTTTCTGATGAAGGACTTAGCAGTTCAAAGTCTGCTAAAGGCCAATCTGCTCCATCCATTTTCAGGAACTCAAACTGATCTTCATTTAAACTTGATCCTTCTTGATTACATTCTTGCAGGTAGCTTGGACCATCTTGTTTACACCCGCTGTATGAGTTGTTTAGATCCAAGAGTGAAAACCCAGGTGGACATCCACAGTTTGGCTTGCCATAAGGACTAAGTTCACAATAACTGTTATACCCACATGGTCCACTTCCTAATTGACCAAGGATTTGCAGACATATATTGGGAGGAAAGACAGATACAATTACCCAGCTAGCGTTGGCATTAAACGATGCTTTTGGATGAATATAATGAGTTAAAGTTCCATCAAAATCAAGAGTAGCCCTATGGTAGAAGTTCCCATTTCCTGGAAAACTTCCAGGAGCAAGTTGGGTTAGATTATTGTTGGATTGATTGGTAAGAATATAACCTGAAGCATTAAAAATCAACTGGGATACATTTTGAATGGTCACATAAGCTCCATATGGGTAGCCAGTGGTTGAATCTATCTGATTAAGCACAAGCCCTTTTTGAAGCAATTGGAGCTGAAATTTTCCTTTCGAGAGATTATTTTCTAGCAAAGTTGAAGAAATCTTATCTCCAAGATTCAAACTTTGGGTTGGTAAGATAGTATTTGTTGGCTCCCTGAAAGTTTCCCATATATTGCTTGAATCTTTGGCTTTGATTACAAAATTTCCTGTGTCAAGCATATGAGCTTGTAATGGTTGAATACTGTAGGTGTTTTGGGTGCTCCAAATTTGCCAGCCTCCAGGTGCTTCTAACAAAAGTTGACCATTTGAGGTCAACTCAAGCTTTGATTCTCTTGGCAAAGGGTAGTTTCCATTTGCATACCATACTATTGTCTTGTCTGGAATCTTGGCAAACCATATGGCTAGGAGGAAATTATCTTCTTGGCCGGGAAATGGCCGGAAACCGAAAGCAAAATCGCCCGACGGTGAGTTCCATGTTGAATTATCATCTACAGCATAGAGAGCTGAACCTAGTCCAATAACTCCAGGGTCTGCTGCTTCAGCAGCGATTGCAAAAAACATGAACATAAATAAATTGAACATGATTGAATTTGAAGGTAAGGCTAAAGCTAATGTTTTGTCCATAAAGTTATCAATTTTAAAGAATATCAATGGACTGATATTTCAACTTGACTAGGTTATGTAAGAATATGTCTTCTTAATTATTTGTTTATTGATCTTGATAGAAACATAATATATTTTTTAAGGTGGAGAAGGACTGATAATTAATAAGGATAATATCTTAGGACATCAGCAAAGAGAAAAATTATTATTAAATTGTTGTCTAATTTGACATTATATATGTAGTTTCCAAATGATTATTTTGTTTTATTAAGGATTTTTCAAGACAAATGGCAGTTAATCCTGTTTGATAGGAACTAATTGAGGTTGTTGGTCATAGAGGTTGTTTAAGCATTTTTCAGTTAAATCCTTCAATTTATAAAATTATGTTTATTAAATACTTTAATTTGCAAATGAATACTCTATATTATGGAAAATTCTTAAATTAAACACCGATGACAAATATACAAATGATTGTTTTTATACGGGTTTGGATTTGCTTAAACAAGTCTCAAGTTCGAGACTTAATGCATACAGCTATTTCCGCTGGAAGACTCGACCAAGTGCGCGACATGGGTCAGGTCCATATTAGACATAGCAAAAATGATTGATTGAGCTCATAATGGAGATATTATGTTGCAGTACATTTTCATAAGAGTACGAAACATATGGGTCCATGAGTCTGTCAAAAACTATGATTAGTCCTTACAAAATACAGTGATTTTAAATCTTTTGCTCTAATAATGTAAGAAATTACCTTCAAATTGAGTTCTTCCTGTATATACATTTCTATAAGTTGTTGAGAAGAAACTGAAAATGAAAATTGCTGGTTTTCTCTACTCTTTACTCCTCATATATGTTGTTTCCTTAGTGGTTTTCAGCCAAGATTCTACAGAGAAGTTGGCTGATGTTCATCGGAGCAGTTTTCCGGCAGATTTTGTATTTGGATCCGGATCATCTGCTTACCAGGTCTGTATTTGGTTAGTTATTACCTCATTTTTGCTTTTCTTGTTACTATTATGTATCCATTAAGTGAAGTTGTTGTTTAGTAAATGTACTTGCGATTTGGCAGGTTGAAGGTGCAGCAAATGAAGATGGTAGAGGGCCAAGCATTTGGGATACTTTCACTCATAAATATCCTGGTTCTTTCTTTCTCTTACACATTCTTGACTCATAATAATATAGTTTATGTTTCTTGATTCAAAGAGGAGTGATGGAGGACGAAGGGGAGGAAAGACTAGTTGAGGAAATTATCATTCTACCCTTTGAAAATAGGTTGAGAGTCTTATTGAGAAAGGGTTCAAAGGGTGCCATTCGGTTTTTCATATTTCAGGGGCAAACCATGCATTTTGCCATTCATCTACATTCTTTCCTCTGGGGTTTTGAAGCATAACATTATTGTCTTCATTGATGAATGTTGCAGATAAGATAAGAGACCACAAAAATGGAGATATTGGCATCGACTCATATCATAGATACAAGGTAATTAATTTGTACTATTTCACTTTCATTTTGCATAAGCTGATTTATTTACATGGTGTGTCGATTTCAGGAAGATGTAGCAATAACCAGATTCTTGGGTTTCAATGCTTATAGATTTTCCATTTCATGGCCTAGACTATTACCTCGTTAGTATTCTGTTCTATATATATACACATCTATCTTACCCATATACCCTATTTTCTTCTTGTATTAAATTAGATACATGATATATATCTCAGATGGTCACCTTGATGGAGGTGTAAATCAAATGGGTATTGATTACTACAATAATTTGATCGACGAACTCCTCTTGAATGGTTAGTTTTCTGTAAATTTTCACAATAAGTAGTTCATTTTTATGTGAATTAAATCAATTTTTGTTGCTACATAAATGAAGGAATCCAACCTTTTGTGACTTTATTCCATTGGGATCTTCCACAAGCTCTTGAAGATGAATATGGCGGATTTTTAAGTGCTAAGATCGTGTAAGTATTTTGACTAACGAACATCTTTTTAATTATAGCTGCAGACTACTTCTTCTCATTGTTGTTCAATTCTTATATGCATGCAGCGATGATTTTCGAGATTACGCAGAGTTATGCTTCAAGAACTTTGGCGATAGAGTGAAGAACTGGATTACATTAAACGAGCCATATTGCTTTGCTAATGATGGGTACTCAATGGGTATAAAAGCTCCAGGCAGGTGTTCAAAATGGTATAATCCAAATTGCACCGGTGGTGATTCAAGTACAGAGCCGTATATTGTAGCCCATAACGAGCTTCTTGCTCATGCTGCTGCAGTCAAACTTTACAGGGCCAAGTATCAGGTTCATATTTCTGTTTCCTCTACCATTACAAAATTGATTGAAGATACAAATAATTTATATTACATTTTTTATTATATATGTAGATGTCACAAATGGGTCAAATTGGAATTACTCTAGATTGTGTTTGGAGTATACCTATGACTAATTCAAGTCAAGACTCCATTGCAACATCTCGAGCAATTGTTTTCCAGTACGATTGGTTTATGGAACCATTGAAGTCTGGGTCTTACCCAGTTGAGATGGTAACTCTTGTGGGGAAAAGATTACCTCAATTTTCTGTAGAGCAATCGTTGATGGTTAAAGGATCTTATGATTTCATTGGGATGAACTATTATAGTACACTATATGCAACTCATATTCCATGTAAAAAGGAAAACTTCAGCTCTTCTACTGATTCTTGTGCTGATACGACAGGTAAGTTCCTGCAACCCCTTATCTCATTTCTTTATAATAAATTGGATATCTGAATCAAATGATTCATATATACAAGTAATTTGAGATTAAGACTTGATAATTGTTATGGTGATTGCTGATAGAAAATGGTTTGTCTTCTCAGGTGAGCGAAATGGGATACCTATTGGTCCAAAGGTAAGACTGAATGTTAGGGCTGTAAACGAACTAAACAGAAGTTCATTCGGTGTTCGATTCGATTCGTATTCGAAATTAAAACGAGCCGAATTTTCGAGTTCGAATATTTTATGAACCGAACTAGAACCAAATATAACTATTCGCGAACTTTTTTTTGAACATCCTCAAAACAGCGTCGTTTTACATATTACATATATATATGTAAAACGACGCTGTTTTGAGAGTGTTTGAAAAACAGTTTATCGGTTAAACAAACTATAATTCGAATATTTGAATCGAATACTGTAATCGAATAATAATCGAACTGTTCGCGAATATTCTCGAATAGTTGCCGAATCGAATTCGAACTTTTAATTGATGTTCGAATCGAATACGAATCCGAATTCGAACACCACGAATACCTAAACTAACTCGAACCGAACCTATTATTGTTCAGTTCGTTTACAGCCCTGCTGAATATTATTCAAGCTTGAATGTCAAAATAGTTCTAATAGGCCATAATAATAATGTAATATAATCACCATTACATAACCAAATGTTTACAGTCAGGGTCATTTTGGCTTTACGTATATCCAAGAGGACTCCAAGATATTTTGCTTTATACAAAGAACAAGTTTAATAATCCAACCATCTACATTACTGAGAATGGTACGTAATTAATTAATATATACATATAAAATGAAGTAATTTTTATATATTATAACTTTCTTTTTCAGGATTTAGTGAGCTTGATACAGGTTCTTTATCATTAAATGATGAAATGAGAGTGTATTATCATAACATTCATATCTCATTCCTTCAAAAAGCAATCTCGTAAGTTCGTTCTAACAGTTGAAACACTCGTTCTTGTATAATATCCAAATCAGATCATTAATGGCTAATTAAGGATATAATTGTCTGGAATCTGATCAGGGAAGGTGCCAATGTAAAGGGATATTTTGCATGGTCATTACAAGATAACTTTGAATGGGAAGATGGGTATCAAGTTCGTTTCGGAATCATTTACATTGACTATGAAGATGGATTGAAGAGGTCTCTGAAAAAATCAGCCATTTGGTTCAAGGAATTTCTTAGTTCTGAGAATCAAACTCGAGTTTACGCTAAAAATTATGCTGCTTATTAATAATTAGATCGATGTTTAAGAATTATGAACATCAATAATCCTAAGATCGCGGCAAAAAATACCATTTACTAAAATAGAATGATTGAAAAAACTGGTATGGTAAGATTGTAGCGGAATGTTAATCTGTCTTATGATTTTGTAATGATATACGTTATGTTCGGTAATAATTTTTCGAGTGATTTTTAATAAAAAACTATTTTTTATAGTATTCGGTAAATTAAATTATATTTTTTATATTATTTTGTACCATGAAACTCTTTTTTACGATTTATTTTTATTTTTGGAACCATCTTGGTTTGATTAAGCTTGTTTCATTAGATTTGGGCTAAATATTCAACCCAATATGATTGAGGCCTGACCAATCCTTCAACTGGGCCTGTTTGTTTATGCTTACCTCTATCTAGTAGCTGGCTGCCACACGCATCTGCTTATGCTATCCTACCTGCCCTCTTCAGCCGCCGCAATTCCACCAACTTGATGGGTGGCCCCACCCTTTCAGGGTTTGAAGAGAGCTCAGCTTGCGTCTCTATCCCTGCCCAAAAGGACACTTTTGCCTTCCCCAGCCCACCAAAAGCAAGCAACACAAAACCAAAACTCCGAATCAAATCCAAATTCTTCCTCTTTTCTGAAGTTGTTTCTCTATGTATACAAGCGCTAAAATGGCCTCCATTAACTCCCAAAGAACAAAACTTTTTCTTCCTTCTCTTTACTTTATTATAATATTACTAATTGCTAGTGATATGTATAAATATGGTTTTTAAATCTAAATGAACGCTCTCACCTCTAATTGACCGACTGATCCATGGCTGTTGTTGTGCATAAGCTTTCATCTCTTTCTTCTACTTCTGTATCTGGTCAAAGTTCCTATCTTTATTCATCAAACCCAAAAACCATTTGTTCTTTGCAATACAAAAGCTCACCTTTTACAGAGAAACATTCAATTGAAAGGTACCAAAGAGACAATTGGGTATACAAGAATCAGCTAGAATCATCTTCTACTTCGTCTTCTTGTTCTTGCTCTATTCCTTTTAATAAAGAGTCTATAAGGGAAAACGACATCGCTTTGCAGCTACCTGAGCTGAAGAAGCTGCTTGAAGTGCTTAAAGAAAAGAGAGGAAGAGCTTCTGGTAAAGATGGGGAGAAATGTAAACCAGGAAATGTGTTCTTGGTGGGCACAGGACCCGGGGACCCAGAACTTTTGACATTGAAGGCAGTGAAGGTCATACAAAAAGCTGATCTTTTGTTGTATGATAGATTGGTGTCCAATGATGTCTTGGAATTGGTTGGTCCTGATGCTAGATTGCTCTATGTGGGTAAGACTGCCGGCTACCACAGCAGAACTCAGGTAATTAAGAAAATGTCTCTCTATTGTGAATTTTATTAGGAGTTCTGGGTCTTCTATGGATTTTGCAGAGTTGTTTCCATTTCCTGTCATTTTCTGTCTAAATATTACACCTTTGAAATGTTTTCTTAGATGGGAATTTATTTTTTGATTGATTATAACATGAGATTGTGACATAAGTCATTTTGTTTCATAAATTTCAAAGCTTGTCACATTTTGAATTGACAAACTGATAATTATTGAAATGAGATTAAGATTAAGAGTGTCTTTTGCAGGAGGAGATACATGACTTGCTTTTGAGTTTTGCTGAAGTAGGAGCTAATGTTGTGCGACTTAAAGGAGGGGATCCACTGGTGAGTTTCTGTTATAACTTATGATAGTAACTTCACAAACTGTTTCATGTTCATCTGTAAGAGCTTTTGGGTGATACTTTTTATTTGGGTTTTTTAAGGTTTTTGGAAGGGGAGGAGAAGAGATGGATTTTCTGCAAATGCAGGGCATTCAAGTGAAAGTTATTCCAGGTATGATTCTTAAAACTTGTCTCCAAATTACTATCAATTTTGATGTGTCTGATGGTGGGTGCTATGTTATGTTATTAAATTTTATGATCTTCCTGTTGTAAGATCCATCTCTTTGTTGGTTGGAATATTATCATCCTCTGCACACAAATGCAATGTGTTATGTTTATTTCAATACTACCATTGATCCCTTCTGCTTGTTGCCATGGGCAACCTAATGCCTGTTGTTCCCCAAATTCTCTTAGTGGGAGGATGTGAGCGTGAAAGCTAATATATGAAAGCCTGAAAGGTGATGAAACCATGTATGTGGCTGCAAGCTACCAAAGTTGTAAATAGTCTATTGGATTGGATGCTTGAAATTCTTGAATATATGCCTTGGTGAAGTTCTTTTTTTTTTTTTTGCCTTCTTTTCCCATCATGTTTGTATGCTCGTATAACTGATTTTCTGCGGTTGGATTTAAAAAATATCATGTGTGGATACTGATGATATTCAGTTGCTCATTCTGCAGGGATTACGGCTGCTTCAGGAATTGCAGCTGAATTAGGAATTCCGTTAACTCATCGAGGTGTTGCGAATAGTGTTAGGTTTCTAACTGGACATTCAAGGAAAGGAGGAACAGACCCACTCTTCGTAGCAGAAAATGCAGCTGACCCCGATTCAACCCTCGTAGTTTACATGGGCTTGGCAACCCTGCCTTCTCTTGCATCAAAGTTAATGCATCATGGCCTCCCAGGCGAGACACCAGCTGTGGCAGTAGAGCGAGGAACAACACCTCAGCAACGCACGGTAAGTTTGTATTAGCACTTTCCACTTGAACTCCAATTGTTTTTTGTCTATTTGTCTTACTGTTAAACTCATTATTCTTTGTTTTAGTTTTTCTCTGAGTACTTCTCAAATTGATAATACTAACTATTTTTGTCTGAAACTTGAATAATATTGGGAGTCAATTCAAATTGTTTTAAGACATGACATGTCTCATGTATCAATTTATCAGAGAGACTAAAGCATGCCAGAATCTGATGAACACACTACAAGCGGTAGCACTAGACATGGCAATGGGCCGGGTTGGCCCGTTCGGTCCGCCTGGCCCAGCCTGCCAACAGCCCGGACTGGCCCGCCATTGAACCGGAACCGGTCGAACCGTGACCGGAACCGGTTGGTCGGCGGGCCGGTTCAGGTTCAATGTTTTTTCGAACCGTAACCGTTTCGAACCGTGAACCGTTGTCGAACTGTCCAAACCATTTAATTGAACCGCCGGTTAACCGTCAGAACCGTTTAATTGAACCACTGGCCGGTTCGGGTTCCACTACCCTTTGAACCGTGGCCCGGAACCGGCCCGTGGCCACCTCTAGGTAGCACAATTCAAAACTATTTTTACAAGTTGATTACATGTCTAAAACAAAAGAAGCAAACGTTGATCAAGTATAATAACACAAAATGAAAATAGCCTTATAGGAAATTCTACATTAACTTGAACTAGTAAGTAATTACGATACAAAATTAGGATGCTGGTTTATAATCTTGCTGACAATGCCATAGATATTACATATATTCTCTTTACTTTCTGCTTTAAGTTGCTTTGCTTTTTCTTGTTACTCTAATTTCATATTCAATTCAGCTTAATACAATTAAAGACATAAGTCGCATGCCTAGTTAAGTTATGACA
Organism: Croton setiger; assembly: GCA_948099555.1. Taxonomy (NCBI): domain Eukaryota; kingdom Viridiplantae; phylum Streptophyta; class Magnoliopsida; order Malpighiales; family Euphorbiaceae; genus Croton; species Croton setiger. The sequence goes on along the minus strand of CANUEY010318178.1, from coordinate 417 downwards.
ACCTCAACTGATAATCATCTGCATTCAACCAGGTTTTTGCAGAACTGAAGGATCTTCCCAACAAAATTGCTTCAACTGAGTTAATTTCGCCCACACTAATCATAATCGGAAAGGTCATCGCACTTTCCCCGTTGTGGCCGCATTCTTCAAAAGAATCATCATCATCATATTTGATGGAGGCTGTGTAGAAAGCTTATGCTGCAAGTGTACATCATTATGATTATATATTCATGTCATTTATGGCAAATCGGACCATGAGATAACATTTTGATAAGGTATGCAAAAGTTTCATGCTTGATTGAATTTGATCACTTGAACTTTGAAGTTGAAAGGATTTCATTCAAGAAGATTGAAAGTTCTGAGAGCATTTAACTGTGCATTGGTCCAGAAAATTACAGCTTTTTGTTCTAACTTTAT
>CANUEY010317756.1:0-10955 GCA_948099555.1 Croton setiger | reverse complement strand
CTTTTTTTTTGTCTCTCTCTCTCTCTCTCTCTCTCTCTCTCTCTCTCTCTCTCTCTCTCTCTCTCTCTCTCTCTCTCTCTCTCTCTCTCTCTCTCTCTCTCTATATATATATATATATATATATATGTATATATATATATTCAACAAGTGCATATATTGGCCAATTTTCTAAAATTATTTTTAATTAAAATGTAGTAATATTTTATATTTATATTATTATTGGTTTATAATATCTTGGTAATTAGTTTACACTTGGGCCAAAGTGTCTCGGTGCAATTCTCCTCTTCTTTTAGAAGGGTGTGAGTTAATATCTATGGTAGAAAAAAAAATGATACTATGTGCAGTTCATTTTATGTTTTTTTTTTTAAAAAAATCAAATGTTTAATTTTATGTTTTGAGTCCTAATCTCGCAGTTTATAAAATTTGAGTCCTAATCTCGCAGTTTATAAAATTTGACTATGTATTATAAATTATATATGACTGTAAATTCAATTGTTCTAATTATTTTTCGTTAAAACTTTTGAAACGGAGAATGAGTATATTAACCTTAAGTTGAAATCAATATAAAAATGCAGGAGCTCACACAGCGACGGTAACATTCAAAAACAAGTGTGGATACAAAGTTTGGGTTGGAACACTAATCGGTGACAATAAGCCTCAACTCTCCACCACTGGTTTTGAGTTAGCTAAAAATGGAGGACAAAAACCTGTAAATGTTCCTGCCCCATTCAGCGGAAGGTTTTGGGGCCGAACACATTGTTCCACTGACTCAAGTGGAAGGTTTTCATGTGCAACCGGCGACTGTGGCACAGGAAAAGTTTCATGCAATGGTGCAACAGGAAAAACACCCGTTTCTCTTGCAGAATTCACAGTTGGACCAAATAAACAATTTTATGACATTAGTCTTGTAGATGGTTTTAACTTGCCCTTGTCAATTTCTCCGATCGGTGGTTCAGGTGATAAATGTACTACTACTATCTGTCCTACAAATATAAACTCCGGTTGTCCTAATCAGTTAGCTGTTAAAAATGGAAATTCGATTATTGCTTGCAAAAGTGCATGCGAAGCATTTAACAAGCCGGAATATTGTTGTACCGGAAAGTTTGACAAGCCGGAAACTTGCCCACCCACAAATTATTCAAAGATTTTCAAGGATAAGTGCCCTCAAGCTTATAGCTATGCTTATGATGATGAAACAAGCACATTTTCTTGCGATGGTGGACCTAATTTTGATATCACTTTCTGTCCATGAATTGAATAACAATGTATTATGGTTAGTTATCTAAATAAAATTGAGGAAAAATAAAGTCTCGTGTGATTGAGATAAATATATAAGCTTATTTCTTTTTTAAAATAATAAATAATCTTCATAGTTCACGTATTATTTGATTTTTTCATTTTTTTTTTAAATTTTATTTTCAGTATTTGTATTAATTTTATAATTTTAATTTAAAATTTTTTAAATGTGTTATTTTAATATTCATCTAAACCATAAAATAAATTTTTAGATTGGTGAATAAGTAATAGATACTAAAAATCTAATAAAAAATAAATAAATAGTATTATTTTTTTTATGATGATGATGATAATAATATATAAAGCCTTCCGGTTAATTTTCATAATCTAGTTAAATTTTGTTCAATTTCAAATTTTGAATTTTGCAAAAAGGGTTTACAAAAAATTTTTTACATATAAAACTAGTCACTTTTAGAAAATATTGTAGAGTTGTCGTATGTTTTTAGGATATAATTTTTAATTTTTTCAAAAGAAATTAAATTTAATTCAAAATGACTTCATTTTTAATTATAAGAAAGTACTGGTTAAAAATTAAGAGAATTAAGTTTAATTTAACTCGCAAGTCGATATTCCTTATGAATATTATTGATTATTGTTATATGAAATGGAGTCTCTTATTCTAGAGTAATTATCATAATAATGATCATAATTATCATAATAATTATTTTTATAATAATCCAATTTAATTAAAGAATAATAATAGTAACTATAATTTTATAAGATTGATTGGAAAATTTCATTAGAGGAAGAACAATTAACCACTTATAAAAACAAAATTTCCTAACACAGTGATTTAGTATTTCCTTATGTGTTCAGAATTTAATTATTATACTTTTTTAAAAAATTGATTGAAGATTTAAGCATTTTTATGGTTTTTTTAAGAATAATTGAAAGTTGAAATAAATTATTTTATTATAATGGTTTCTAAAAAAGATAAAAAAATATATTTGAAATTCTTAAATAACTAATAAATAGACTACTTATAAAAATAATAATTTTTTATGATTTTTCTAATGAAATTTGTATTTAAATAAAATGATAAAATTTAACAAACTAACGGGAGAAAGTATAAATAGAACATATTTTTTAATTTAAAAATAATTATAAGTATATGATACAATTTTTTTAATTTGTTTTTTTAAATGAAATGTAAATTTTATGAATAGATCAAATAATTAAAATACATTGATATAATTTTATATGAGAAATAAAAAATACAATTTTAGATAATTGAAATTTTTTGCTTGAAGATGTTGGTAGAAGAGATTAACATTCAGGCAAAGAACTGGTCTTTCTTCAAATAGAAACTAATGTTTTTCAATATTAGATTTTTCGCAAAACTTGTGATTACTGAAACTCGCAGAAATGTTGAAATTACTATATATTGACGGAGGAACGAGCTGCACTTACAGGAATCATCGATAAAACACCATTATTCATAGTTGAAAATCTAAAATTTTCAAACAAAAAAATTAACAATTCATTTTGTATCTTGAATTAACAAAAACATATAATGAAAATAGAAACATAATAATATTAATAACTTTATAAAAGAGACCAAAAATCAAAATAAAACTCCATCAACCGGAGACGAAAATATATTGAAAATAGGAAAAATATGAGGAAGGAAAACAGAAATCATCACCGATAAATTAAGAAAAAACATCAAAGAAGAGAAAAGAGACAACTAAGTTGATTTATTATTAAATTTATCAAATATAGTTTAATATTTTCTTTAACTTGAATATAATGATCCCATAAAAAAATTCAAATATAAATTAAAAATATATTAGTATCAATCAAAATAAAAATATATATGAAATGGGTACGGAGGTGATTAATTTTTATTTTTTACAGTACGTGATTAAAAATTAGTCCAACAGAAATAAGGAATCGTACCTGAGGATATGCAGGTATAGTTTCGAAAACTTCAGGGATGTGAAAATAATTTTACCTTTTTTAAAAAACCAACTTTTCGGCCCATCTTTGTATGCTCTAAACTCTGTAACGCTTCGAGTCGCGTTGTGCCTTCATACTTTTCTTCATTTCCTCAGATTTACAGATCTATCTCGGGTTCTAGCTTGACTCATTTGTTCTCCTCCACCATCGGAGACATACATCGCCGTTGCTTTGGGCCGTCCTCGGCCTTTAACTTGCCCCATCTCCACTGCATCCAGTGATTCGTAAGTGGACTATATCATATTAGATCTAGGGATTACTCTTGACTTGTACCAACTCGATCCTCTTATGATTTCTTTATAATTTGCTGGTGGTTACGTTTGCTTTTAGTTCAGTTCGAGTTTATTTGATAAATTGCTTGAATTTCGAGTTCATTCGATTTGAAGTTTGAGCTTCATTGGAAATAGAAAAATTGAGTATGTATATGATTGTAGCGATCGGGCCTAACTGAATCTACTTTATCTTCGATTGCATTGCATTGAGGAAGATGCAAGTGATGGGCAAAAGATAAAAAGTTGTTGTTAGTGTAACTGGAAGCAAATTTTAATTCTCTTAGCATTTTTGGGTTGATTGTAACAGAGCCCAGCCATGAGTGGCCACGATTCGAAGTATTTCTCCACTACCAAGAAGGGTGAAATCCCTGAACTCAAAGAAGAACTCAATTCACAGTATAAGGTATCATGACAATGTATGATGTTCTTTAAATGTTTGATGCTTGTCAATAGAGTTTTGAATTTTTTTTCTTCTGAAAATTCTTTGTGCAGGATAAGAGAAAAGATGCTGTTAAAAAGGTAATTGCTGCAATGACAGTCGGGAAAGATGTCTCATCTCTATTCACGGATGTGGTTAATTGCATGCAAACAGAGAATTTGGAGCTGAAAAAGCTGGTTTACTTGTATCTTATTAATTATGCTAAAAGCCAGCCTGATCTTGCAATACTTGCTGTAAATACATTTGTTAAGGTAAAAACTGTGATGAAATTGCTCTCCTTAGACATCATGTACTTGCTCTTGCTTCTATTGTGTTTCTCATGGTTGAATTTGTTTGTATATTTACTGGCTTTCTTCTTTGATTATTTCTTCAATATTTCTTGTCACATCACGTGATACCAGAGCTTTTATATGTTGACCTTTGATCCACTTGAATTGATTTTGCACCTGCTGTAGAGTCCTTTTGGGCTAGTTTATAGACTGACGTTAATATGTTAAGCAAATGAGGGTTGCTTTGTTTTTTTTTTTCTTTCCTAGTTTTCTTCCAGTCATGTTTTGGTGGTATAATGGCTTTATATTGTAATCATCCAGGACTCGCAAGATCCAAATCCTCTAATTCGAGCTTTGGCTGTACGGACAATGGGTTGCATTCGTGTTGACAAAATTACAGAGTATTTATGTGATCCCCTTCAGAGATGTCTAAAGGTTGGTTTCAAAAACTGATATAGATGTTTGAATGTACATCTGGGAATTTAGTTTTCTGGTTTATTGGGTTACTGCAAGATCTTTACAGCTTTTTTTCTTGAAAATGAATTTGAATCTTCTTTGCTCTCTCTGTCTGTGTCATTCTGTGCCTTGTCTAATCCAGCATTTTACATATTCTTTTACAGGATGATGATCCTTATGTTCGCAAGACAGCAGCCATTTGTGTGGCTAAACTGTATGACATAAATGCTGAGTTAGTTGAAGACAGGGGTTTTCTGGAATCTCTCAGGGATTTGATTTCTGACAACAATCCAATGGTTGTTGCAAATGCTGTGGCAGCCCTTGCTGAGATTCAGGAGAATAGTAGCAGACCCATCTTTGATATCACTAGTCACACACTGTCAAAACTGCTTACTGCTTTAAATGAGTGCACGGAGTAAGTTAAATTATATCCTTGTTATGGTTTGATATGTTGAGACCTATTTTTTGTTCTTTGATGATTGGTTCTGAACCTTTTGTAATTCAAATTGATGTAGGTTATTTCTACTTTATAAATCTTCTGATGTATATTTTTGGAATATGAATGTTACATTTAGGAAATTAGAGGAAAGAGTTTGAAAATCTGATTATATATACAATACACAAGTTATGCTACATGCTTATCATCATATTCCTCTCATCTTTGCACGTATGTTTCTCTTGTTACATATTTTTCCCCCTAAATTAGTCCCTGCTTTTTTGGGGCAACAACCATGCACTATTGTCTATACATGTCTTGGTTTCTTCTTTTCCTTGTTTTACATTTATGTAGTGCTCTTTTGTAGACTTGTGTGCTACTTTTATATGCTAGTAGCTAATTCAAAAGTATTCATGGTAATGTTCTATTACAGCTGAATGTTTCCCTGCTCTAGGTTGTATCACAATCAGCAGCGTTTCTTCTCCCTTTCCCCCTTTTTTCCTTTCTTTTTTCCCCCTTACTTTCTCATATCTTTCTTCCACCCCCCTCCAAGATTTTCGCTTGGACATCTTCAAGGTTTATATGATTAAATTGTGTATATTGCACCCTTTTCAGGTGGGGCCAAGTTTTTATATTGGATGCTCTTTCTAGATATAAAGCAGCTGATGCTCGTGAAGCTGAAAATATAGTGGAGCGTGTTACTCCACGACTACAACATGCTAACTGTGCAGTTGTACTTTCAGCCGTTAAGGTGACATGTTGCATTTTTTTTTTTTGCTTTCTCATTTGCAATGTATCTTTGATGGTAAACTTGTGAATATTCAGTCCTCTATCAGCCAAAAGAAATTGTAAAACAAAGTGCATGATGGGGGGATTGTGCTATGAACCCATTGATTCTATATGACTTATTAGTTACCACCCCTTTCCTATTTTATTTGAACATTCAGCCAGTGCTTACAATTTTTTTTTTCCTTCCAAATCTGCTCTATGTAGATGATTCTCCAACAAATGGAACTTATAACTAGCACAGACGTTGTTCGGAATCTTTGCAAGAAGATGGCTCCACCTCTTGTTACATTACTTTCTGCAGAACCTGAGATACAATATGTTGCACTGCGGAACATTAATCTAATTGTACAGAGACGGCCTACTATACTTGCACATGAAATTAAGGTATATGGTTGTAGTCTTGCTACTGGTGATGAAAAATTTGATCACATGGAAGTTACCACCTTAATTTTCAGATGCGGCTTTATCAATGATATTTTGCTCCAATACTTTTTTTTTTCTATGTTCAGGTGTTCTTCTGCAAGTACAATGATCCAATTTATGTGAAAATGGAGAAGCTGGAGATCATGATAAAACTTGCTTCAGACCGGAACATAGACCAAGTAAGCCTTATCTCTCTCTCTCCCCTCTATTTGTGGGTACTCTGTGTGTACATGTATAGTCTGTCTTCTAAACCAAGGATTAGCTTGTGTTATTTATGTCATAATGATCACTTGATGAGCACTTCTGCAGGTCCTATTGGAGTTCAAAGAATATGCCACAGAAGTAGATGTGGATTTCGTTAGGAAGGCTGTTCGTGCCATTGGCCGCTGTGCGATCAAGTTGGAGAGAGCAGCTGAGCGTTGCATCAGTGTTTTACTAGAGCTGATTAAAATTAAAGTCAATTATGTGGTTCAAGAGGCTATTATAGTGATAAAGGACATCTTTAGAAGATACCCTAACACGTGAGTTAATAGGTTTCATTATGCTGATAAACATTATTTATGTTAAATTCTGGTTTCCTTCTAAACTTAGCTTGTATCTTTGCATCCTTTGCAGTTATGAATCCATTATTGCAACACTCTGTGAGAGCTTGGACACTTTGGATGAGCCAGAAGCTAAGGTAGTCGTTTACTTCAAGTTTTCCACTATTTTAAAATTATGATTCACCTTATATTTTCTGCTTATATCTTTCATTCCCTCTCAAGGCTTCCATGATCTGGATAATTGGTGAATATGCGGAGAGAATTGACAATGCTGATGAGCTATTGGAAAGCTTCTTGGAAAGTTTTCCTGAAGAGCCTGCACAAGTTCAGTTGCAACTGTTGACTGCAACTGTGAAGCTCTTCCTTAAAAAGCCAACTGAAGGTCCTCAGCAGATGATTCAGGTCAGGTTTAGATTTTTTAAATATATGATTTTGCTTTCGGAAGTTTTAATCTGGTTTACCTTTTTCTTTTTTGTCTTACTTACTTGGCTTTGTAGACTGTTAACCCTATGGTTGTCACATTTCTGAGAGAATTGCTGCATAATGTCTATAAAAGGGATTTACTTCAATTTTTTTTTTTTTTTTTTTTGGGTTCAATTGGATAAATGTCTGTATGTGTACAAATTAAAAGAAAAAAAATGTGGGATCCAGTGTCCCTTCATTGGTTTGCCATGCTTGTTCCTGTTGAGAACTGTATATATTTTTCTTCCCAAATTGAGTATTATTTGTAGCTGTTGACTATGTTCATCAAATATTTTATAGATTGATTCCCTCAATTATTTAACCTGTTTTTGACGTTGCAGTTCTAAAGTATATTGTGTCCTGAAATTTCTTTCCCCCTATAGAGCAAGTAGCATGCATTTTAGGGTTGTGGCAAAATGTTATTTCACTATTAATCATCATATAATTGTTTTCATTCTTCATAATACATACCTGTTTAATCATTATTCTTGATTTGATAGTTGAAATTGTTACGCTTTTAGAACCAATTCTCACTATACTGATTCTTGCTTACAGGTTGTTTTGAATAATGCAACTGTAGAGACAGATAATCCTGATTTACGTGATCGTGCGTACATATATTGGCGACTGCTATCTACTGATCCTGAGGTGTGCTATTGTTCTAGACAATCATGCTTTGTATTTCCGTATGTTTAGAACTTCAGATTTACTGTCATTATTATTTGTTTGCTTGATACATGCAGTTGCCTTTTTGTTATCTTTTGTTTGGGAGTGGGTGTAGGGGAAGGAAGACAATGATAGTTACAGTAGCTTTTTACTAGAACTTTGAAGTCTATGCTGTGACATCTAGAATGAGTTCATCTATCTGGTTGTTCTGCTGGAATTCAGATATTTTTTTTGAGATGAACTACAGTTAATTTGATTTTTGTTGGGATTTAATTGTGTTTTCTGCTATGAGTTTGCTGTTTCAGCAAGCTAGTATTGATTAGATTGGAGTATGGTACTATGGGTTTAGCTTGAATGTTTGAAGGAACTAGGAATGCTTAGTCATGCAGACGGTAGAGAGCCAAGTTTGGTTAAGGCATGATTATAATCTGTTTTATACTTGATATCTTATAGGTAGTCCCGCATAAGCACTAAAGAACTCAATAATCCATGGTTTGTTTTGTCCTGTTCATTGAGTCTTTGAAGGATCAATATGCAAAATCTGCATTCGTGAATGTTTTTTGCCTCTCATTCCCGACCTACAAGTGTCTTAGTTTATCTCCTTGGGCTGGTTAGTAATATTCATACATTTTGGCAAATGGAACTGCTTTTCATCCTCCAACTGGTGGCATTACAACATGTTGACCGTGAACCTTACACAGTATTTGGACCAAATGAATTCTGAACCCATTTGAAATTCCATGTAGAAAAATGTATTACATGTAGTAATTTACATTGTTGAACATGCTTGTCTCATAGGTTTACTTTAATATTTCAGGCTGCCAAGGATGTTGTACTGGCTGAGAAGCCTGTAATTAGTGATGATTCAAACCTATTGGATCCATCTCTTCTTGATGAGCTTCTTGCCAATATTGCTACTTTGTCCTCTGTTTATCACAAGCCCCCGGAAGCATTTGTGACCCGTGTGAAGACAATAGCACAGAGAACTGAAGAAGAGGAGTATCCTGATGGGAGTGAAACTGGATATTCAGAATCACCTGCTCATGCTTCTGATGCTGTTTCATCACCACCAACCACCAGCTCAAGTAATGTTCCATATGCAGGAGCTAAACCAGCCCCTGCACCTCAAGCTCCTGCTCCTGTACCTGATTTACTTGGAGACCTGATTGGCCTGGATAACAGTGCTATTGTACCAGTTGACCAGCCGACCACTCCTGCTGGGTAAGTGTGGGGAACATCTGAGCTCTAGTGCTTGTTGGGTAGAGACTTATGACTAATTCTCAGAATCACTTACTACTTCAATAACTTGTTAGGCTTGTATTGTTCTTTTATCATGCTTTCATTACCTTTCACAATTTGTTACCATCATTTGAATGGCCAAAACTGATACCTGAGATATTTTGAATTTCCACAGGCCTCCTTTGCCAGTTTTAGTACCAGCATCAGTCGGCCATGGTCTACAAATAAGTGCGCAACTGATACGAAGAGATGGGCAAATCTTTTACAGCTTGTTGTTTGAGAATAATTCGCAGATTCCCCTTGATGGGTTCTTGATTCAGTTCAACAAGAACACATTTGGTCTGGCAGCTGGTGGACCTTTGCAGGTAGTTTTAACTTCCATTGTTTTGGCACAGTATTTGTATTCTTGCATTCTGTGAATTGACATTTTGTTATTGGCTAGATTCCTCAATTACAACCTGGGTCATCAGCAGCGACTCTACTCCCTATGATATTATTCCAGAACATAGCTCCTGGTCCTCCAAACTCAGTTTTGCAAGTTGCTGTGAAAAATAATCAACAGCCAGTAATCTATTTTAATGACAAAATTTCATTGCACGTATTCTTCACTGAAGATGGGAGGATGGAACGTGGAACCTTCCTAGAGGTAAAGGAGAATCAGTTTTTGTTGTAATTCTTGATGTTCTGACTTTCGATTGAGTTGCTTCGCCTAAGCCGTATCATTATCTAGTAAATTTTAGGGGAAAAGATCAGTCTCATTTCTGTTGCTCTTGCAGACTTGGAGGTCCCTTCCAGATTCAAATGAGATCTCAAAAGATTTACCGGGTGTTGTGGTGAACAGTGTAGATGCCACTTTAGACCGATTGGGTTCATCAAACATGTTCTTTATCGCAAAAAGAAAGCATGCGAACCAAGATGTATTCTACTTCGCTACTAAAATCCCTCGAGGAATTCCATTCTTGGTTGAACTTACCACAGCTATTGGAAGTCCTGGGGTTAAGTGTGCGATCAAAACACCAAATCCTGACATGGCACCACTTTTCTTTGAAGCTGTTGAGACTCTCCTCATGGGTTAATTCTGTGGCTTGTATCATCCTTTTTTTTTTTTCTAACATTTTTTGTTCCATATTTGTAAAATCCATATCGAGTCAGGTTTTGATCGTTGACTCTGGCTTTTAGGTTAAATTTTTATTCTTTCACTGCAATTGTATCAACCAAAACCATAAATTCTTGTCATGTGAGTTCCTTTTGTTGAAAGATTTCTTTTCTATGTAAGAAGTCGGCTTAGGAACCAGTTTCTGTGTTGAAAAATCTTTCCCTCCATTTCAATATTTTGCACCAGAATCTCCTTATTAGATAAGGTACATTTCTTATATTGTTATTAGTAATCTGTGTGTAATCAAATTGCCCTAATATTATTCTTTTAACCCTTAAAACTTATCTGTTAGGTTGAAGCTTGTTTTTATGTTTATTATATATAGGGATTAAGTGGAACAAAATTAACCGGATTTCTTTTTTTTTTTCCACTACCTGGTAGTAAAGTGAAGTCTTCAGAGCCAAGACTACCTAGTAATAAAGCAAGGTGTTTGGAGCCAAGCCCAAGTAAGGAAATCCGAATATATGATTTGGGCCTTTCTCCGGACATTTAGTGCACTCCAGTCCAATCCCACCCAGTTATATATATATATATATATATATATATATATA
>CANUEY010317674.1:0-12138 GCA_948099555.1 Croton setiger | reverse complement strand
TTTTAAAATACATGTACAAAATAAACTATTGACTTGTCTAATAAAATTAACTTATCTTCCATGAAGTTTGGTTTTTGGATAGATGGACCAAGTGGCTTCAAGTTCTAATATTTTTGTTGAAGCTCCAAAAAATTTCAAAATATGATTTTTGAAGTATTATAATTGAAAAAGAGATTGAAAGCTGGGATAATAAAAAAATAAGATGGTTTATTTTAGAGTGTACGAATTGCCGTTAACTAAAAAAAATCTGTCAAAATCTTAGATGACGAAGAAATGGAAAATGATAGCAATGAAGGAGAGAGAATATCAGAAGGTTAATACCATTATTATTAGATTACCACTTTTCAGGATACATTTGCACACGATGAATTGGAAGTTGAAAATTACTTGAGTAATAATTATCCCATTTGGATGCATTTATGAAATTTGTTAACTTTTTAATCCATGATTAATAAGTTAACAAGGTTAATCTAATCCTTTTAGATTAATAAGGGGTTAAAAAAACACACACATATATACATATATATGGCTATACATGGAGCATCGAATTAGTGTTAATATGATTATCAAGAATTGAACTCGAAAGTTTCATATTTTACCATTTCCCATGAAAGTTCCATATTTTACCATTTTCCATGAAAGTAGTACGATCAACTAGGCACATCCTGATTTGCTATGATTATAAACTTTTGTAACTCTATTAAACAACTTTTTTTTTTTTTTTTTTAAATTTTATACAAGTAACATTTAACCTTCTATTTGATATCTCTATATCCATCACCTCTTTAGACTTTTATCTTTCATATAACTATTTTTTTTTAACTCAAACTTTTATTTATGTAAGAGATTTAAGAATTTTGTCTTTTTTTTTATAACTCTTCCAATATTACTCTCCAAATTTTACGAGATTACCAAATGAAAAAAGTTAATTATGCTTTAAATAAACTATGTGTACTTAAAAGGACGTTGAGCTTTTTGCTTTGTTAAAAATAATTACAATCATAAAAATTGAATTTTGAGGAATGAATAACTGCATTATAAAACTGATTTTTTTTAGGACGCCATATAATACTCATGAGGGCTCTTTTGGAATACTACGAAGAAGTAGCGAATTCCCAATTAGTCGGGCAATGACATTGAGAAAAAGTCTAGTTTTATCAAAGTTTATTGCTAATGATCCTATAATTGTCAATGGGAGTTTTTGGCAATTAACTCTAATCTTTGTTGACATATTAAGTTTTGGTTTTATAATTATTGTAAGTCAATGCTAAATGATAGCCATGACAATAAAGTTATTTGAATTCAGAAGTAAGATGAAAGAATTCATACTCTAGTTGGAGCTTTCTACAAATACTCATGTAATTGTTGTGGGAAGTTGTTTCAATTCTAATTTTTTTTTTTTTTTTTTTGCGATTAATGATATGGTGAAGGAGTTTGGAATAAGCTAGTCAAAACAACTTCTATATATATTTTGGCTTAAAATTAGTGTCCATACTTGTTTGGTATGTTTTCTTTTTGGAAAAAATAAGTTGTTTATTAGAATATTTTTCAAAAACCGGTTAGAGTAGGTTATTAAAGTTAGTGTCCATACTTATGGTAAGCATTTTGGGTTGAAAAATCAATAAGCATAAACAATCACCAACACTCTTGTGTTTTCTTTTATTTTTAAAAAAAAAATACAAAAATGAAGAGGAGAAAGGATTGAAAGGGGAGAGAGATAAGGGATGATTGTGAAATGGAAAAGAGTCAAATATCTTCCATCATTAGTGACTTTTTTTTCCTTGACTTTAATCAATTATACGAATGAACATTCCTCTCATCATAAAAGACCTTAAAATAGCTTTAATCATATCGCTCCACGTCTCATTTTGAAAAAAAAACAAAAAATATTGTTCCACATGTCATAATCTCACACCCCTCACTTCGTAATGCCCATCACTCATACCCAGACCCATTTTTGTAAATTTAACCAGTGTGAAGCCAATGGGAGGGAGCAAAATCACCCTTATGACGTCAGCAAGACAGGAACCTGCACTGGTACCGGACAACAATAAATAAATAAATAAATAAAAACTTCCTTACAGTTCCCCAGTGGCAATTATGTAGTTTGTCTGAAAACCCAGGCCTGTTTCTAACTCTACTCCCGTTGTTTTAACATGGGGCACTCTTTCATCAGCAGAGAAAGCGAATATTATGAGAGAGAGAAAGGGAAAGATCCTGAAACTAAATTCTCCTGCTCCACCAAGCCTCTCTAGTGAATCAAAGAACACAAATTCTTGAAAAAGGAAATAATCAAAATTAAAATTAAAAAAATTAAGTTATCGTCTCTTTCCGCCAAGTTTATCCAGTTTTTTTTTCATCTTCATTTTTTTCTTTCAAAATGAAGCAAATCGAAGCCACTTTTGAGCTGGAAGCCTGTGGTATTATTTAGAGGATTTTTATTTTTTTTAAAGGAATTTTCTTTTATTTTCGGTCTTGGGGGAATGGGTTGCCGGAGAACGTTATGTGGAAACTTGGATCCGAAGAGGAAGAGGTGCGGCGGACTCAGGACGAAGCAAGCTGGAAGAGGATCGTGTCGCGGAAGTTAGGCTAGGCTAGGCTACAACTAGCTCATCCTCATTTTCCTGTCCAACCGATTTTTAAGACTCTGTAACTTAAGTGAGAGCGTGAGAGAGAAAAGAGAGCTTAGCTATGGGCTTGTTGTTGAGAGAAATTTTGAAGACACTTTGCGGTGTTAACCAGTGGTGCTATGCTGTGTTTTGGAAGATCGGCTGCCAGAATCCTAAGTAAGTTCTTAAGCTTTTTCTGCTTTCGTTCCTCCATGTGGTTTCTAGGCTTGTGGAAGAAATGGAAATCAGATTTTGTTTGTCGTAGTTTCGTACCTGAATCCCATAGTTTTTGGATTCCTTGCACGTGGATGTTTGGTTGACAAGAAAAATGGAGGAATAACACTGTAGAAAATCAATTATTTTCACATTTTCTTCCTCTAGCTATTTTGAACGCTCAACTAATGACGATTTTTTGACATTTAGTTCTTTTTTTCTCCCACGAATGGATATAAAGCTGATACGATGCTACGTTAATTCTTCATTTGTATTTCCTATATTTTCTCGGTGGCCAAACAGAGTGGATCTATGCTGTTTATTTATTTACTTTTTTTGCTATAATATTTTGTTTTTTTAAAATTTTCCATAAGAAAAACGTTGCAGGAGACACATGTGCTACTATTTCTTTGTCCTTTTTCCTATTTGTCTTTGTATTTTGATTGATGTGGTAAAGTCTGATTGGCAACTGTTATATAATATATGATTCGTGATCTAATACTACACTTGTTTTTTCTCTCCGGTTTTGGAACCTTGTGTTTGATTTATTCTGTTTTGTCTTTGAGAATCTTATTAAAGTTGATTTGTTTTGGTTTGACTAACCCCGCACTGCATTGAACCGATTTTCGGTTCTTCAATTTACTGTTTCAGACTTTGTCATAATTTGTTTGATTCTGTCCCAACTCATTTTGTGTGTTTTCTTTTTTCAAATTACAAAAATTCATTACTCAGTATTCGCCTCCAGTGGATGATTCTGCTCATAACTTGTAGTTTCTTGTCTTTCTTTGTTTCGAAGTAATAAGGTAAAATTTTAAAAAGAATAAGATTTTTACATAACAAGGTTGTGTGTAGTTTTTTTCCCTTACAGCAAAATTAATGATTGGTGGTTTTTTGTTTTTGCTCCACTGCTTCTATTTTCTGCTTTTTTAAATAATTGATCTATTTGAAGTTATAGGCCTTACAATTTTGATGTAAATTCTCAGGTTGTTAATTTGGGAAGAATGTCACTATGAAAGGTTTGGGGCTTCTGATATGCACTCCTCACAGCTCAAGGTTCAATCTGGAGTGGCAGTTCATTTTCTCCTTAACAAAATGATGATAAATAATCAAGTTAATGTTGTAGGTCAAGGGTATGATTCCTTTTAAGCCTAATTATTAATTATAAGTCTTAAAGTTTTTGCTGATCAGTGTGTGGCTTTGATCATTTTACTTTCCACGGAGATGGTAGGATATGGAAGTCTCGAGTTTGAGTCCCTTATATCAAAAACAGTTATAAGTTTTAAAGCTTTTCCTTGTTCCACACGAAATATGAAGTCCTGGATTTGTCATTTTCTAGGGTAGTTGGGCGAGCTGCATTTACCGGAAATCATGGATGGATCCTTGCTAAAAACTTCAGCAGAGACGCCCATCCACCAGAGGTATGGTAGATAAATTTTGTTCATTGTCCTTAAACCACCCTCTTTAGTAGAGAATTTTAAATTATTAACATAATCAGTTCTCTTTTTCTCTCTGTGGTTAAATGGTGCTGTAGAAATTATGCAGAAACCTTGATGAAATACACATGTTGTGGTTTTCTCAGTTGTTAGTTGTTAAACATTGCATAACTTTTCATTTTGTGGATGCTTTTTAGGTTTTAACTGAGTTACATCAGCAGTTTTCAGCTGGCATGCAGGTTTGCTTACCTTCCCAAGCAAGCCATTCTTCTGTGATATCTAGCATGCTATTTATTGAAAATACTATGTATTTGATTTGCAGACTATTGCAATTATTCCAGTTTCTCCTCATGGAGTTGTTCAACTTGGATCTTCCCTGACTGTAAGTGCTTCTCATTCAACTATATATTTTCTTTCTAGCTATCAGTTATTCCCATATTGTGCATATTTTTTTCATTTTCCTATGCTAGTTTACTAAATCCTCCAGAAATCATTATGCCATGGCAATCAATGTTTTCTGTAGGGCTGTTCAAAATCAGGCTCAACAACCTGATTTGACACTGAGGTCTTTTTTTTTTGCTGAAAAACAGAAAAACTTTCAATTCAAATGTTAAAATACAGTTCTTAATATTGAAGATTTTGTCCACATAGGGTTATATGGGTGGTCAGATGAACAGTCTAGTATTCTGCTCCTGTGTGGCATAGTTCTTCGTGAAAAGAGTATTTTTTTTTTTTCGTGTAAACCTTAAAAGAATAGCCGTGGCTTTATTTTTGACCTTCTGTTGCTTGCTTTAATTTGTTCTTCAATTTGGTGCATCATGTTAGTTTTTTCAAAGTTCCATTTATTTATAAATTATTACCCATTACTGATTCAGATAATGGAGAATATGGGATTTGTGAGCAATGTGAAGAGTTTAATCCTGCAACTAGGATGTGTCCCCGGTGCTCTTCTATCTGACAACCTTTCAGCTAAAGAATCGACAGAAAGAATTGGGGTGCCGGTTTCTTTTGGAGTGCCTGATTCTTTGTCTGTGCATTTGTCTGGAAACAAGGTGCCGACTTTCACTCGTTCATTTTACAACAGCTCCAACAAACAAAGCATCTTGTTTCAAGATCCCAAAACTGCACAACCTTCTTGTTATCACATTGGACAGATCCAGGATAATAAACAATCTGCTGCTTCGACGATTCATGCCTCAAATCTGACGAACACTTCTTCTAACTCTTGTAATAGTTCCTGTGAAGTAAAATTTAAAACTTCTAGGCAAGATGACCCTTTTAGAGGCCTACTAGCGAATGCAACTGCTGGAGCTGAGGTAATCCCATCAAATTCTAATGCATGGTTTAATCAGCATGCTGCTTCATTTGATTCCAGGCCTGCTTTCAATCACCATTCTGTTATTGGTCAATTAGATGTGAATAACAGCATTCAGAGATTGTTGGAACAAAACGTCCCCTCGGATATTGCTCCTCAAGCTCATATTAATGAGAATAGGAATGTGTTTGATATGATGACAGTTGGTGGTCTAACTGTTAATTCTTGTGGAGATTCTCTGACATCTAAGAGAGAGTTACACAAGGGCTCAACTAGTCAGATGAGGCCTACTTCAATTCCACCCTCTCTTGTGGCTCTGCAAAATCCAATTGATGTTACTTATTCTTCTGCACAGCTGTCTGGGGTTGGGTTTCAACATATTGATTCATCAAGGATTCAAGATGTCCCTGTTTCCACTCTGGTAGATCAATTAAGTAGTACTGGTATGCTTTCAGGGGGTTCTCATCACAGTTATTCCTCAGGTGGGAAGCATGCTAAAACTCAATCAACTGCAGAGAAGGGAAAAATGGATGATGATTTGTTTCAAGCTCTTACCATATCAACATCCCAACCGGATGCATGCATTTTTTTGGATGGGAAGGTCCATGGTTCTGTTCCTGACTGCCTTAAAAATTCAAGTGGAAGTCAGGATTTAGTTTCCACAAACATTGAGCATAAGGAATCATGTCCACAACCTCTACTCGGTGACGGTTTATATGATATTCTGGGTTTAGATTTTAAAAAGCAATTACCCAACAGTGAGTGGGATAGTTTGCTTGCAGATGTGTCATTTGCCAATTTGCATATGGGAAAAGATGCTTCCGTCTCTATGGATGGGCTAGAATCCAGTTCTGATGTTTTTTCAATTAATCATGGGGTATCAGACAACAATTTTTTCTCTGGTTTAGGCACTGATAATCTTTTAGATGCTGTTGTATCTAGGGCTCACTCAACTTCTAAGCAGAGCTCTGATGATGTCTCTTGTAAGAAAACTATGTCAAATATTATAGGCTCCTTTGCTCCTGATGGTTCTTCCACCTATTGCCTGGCTCAGTTGTCTGATCAGGTTAAAAAGGAGTTATCTGACCTTCCGAAGTCTGTGGAAAAATCAGGAACTGTTGTACCTGGCTCTGTTAAATCTGGATGCAGCAAGGATGAATTAGGAACCTGTTCTCAAATTACTTCTGCTTATGGGTCTCAATTGAGTTCATGGGTTGGCCATAGTATGAGGCGTGAAAGCAGTATTTCAACTGCATATTCCAAGAAAAATGATGAAACGAGCAAACCTAATCGCAAAAGGCTTAAACCTGGAGAGAACCCCAGACCAAGGCCAAAAGATCGTCAGATGATCCAAGATCGGGTGAAGGAGTTGAGGGAAATTGTACCAAATGGAGCAAAAGTACGACCTTTCTTTTTATTATTTAGCCATGCTTGTCTGGTGATTTAATGATGCTTGCAATTGATCTGTTGTCTCATTCATTATTTGGTTTAACAGTGCAGTATAGATGCTTTGCTTGAACATACCATCAAACATATGCTTTTCTTGCAAAGTGTGACAAAACATGCAGACAAGCTAAAACGAACTGGGGAGTCCAAGGTATGGATATCATTGTTATTTTATCTTATCTGCATGATTTTTGATATAAACCTGTTCTTGCATAATCTGATAATTTTTAAATGCAGCCAAGATAGAAATCAATCAAAAATTCTTGTTACAGTAATTATACTCTTTGTTGTCTTTTTAGGCCATCTTTTTCATGGCATTTTTATTACATACTTTTTCTGAATATGCAGATAATCAACAAGGAAGGGGGACTACTTTTGAAGGACAGTTTTGAGGGAGGGGCAACATGGGCATTTGAAGTTGGGTCTCAATCTATGGTCTGTCCTATCATTGTTGAGGATCTTAATCCACCACGACAAATGCTTGTGGAGGTAGTGAGAACTATTGGTATTGGAGCTTTTTAGTTTTCATAGTTCTCTTTTTGTTTGATCATATTTCCCATGTTGGCAGATGCTCTGTGAAGAAAGGGGTTTCTTTCTAGAAATAGCTGACTTAATTAGGGGATTGGGATTAACAATCTTGAAGGGGGTGATGGAAGCTCAGAATGATAAGATTTGGGCACGTTTTGCTGTAGAGGTAAATTCTCAATTGAAATGTTTCAAGTTAGTTTCATGTAATAGATTGTTCATTTTCCCAAAATAGTACTTCATGGCTGGGTATTTGATCACCCTTTTTGGATTACTGTTACCAGAATCTTCTTGGTATGCAGTTTTTAAGAAAGAAATAATCAGTTAATTTATACTATTTGTTGATAACAATGCATTTTTAAGAATGACAAAAATATGAGGTGGTCAAGTCAAGGTTGGTCTTGAACTGGGTTCAAATTCATCTCTCACTTTTGTACATCTTGGGTAACTATAGAACAAACTTTTTTTGAACGGAATTATAGAATAAACTTACATAAGCTGTTTGTTTATTTCTAATATTGATTAATAAGTCATTGATATGTATAAGAATTAGCTTGATCTAGTAACTGAGAAAAATTTATTTTCATTTAAAATAGTTCTGTTGATTTATTAATTCCAAAGATAACTGGCTGATTATCCAACATCATGCTGGTTTTTTCCTCTGCTAAATTCAAATCATAAACTAAGTAGTCTAAGGTTTGTTGCTTAATGAAATAAAGCATGGACTATTTGTTAGATTTGTTGCTTGTCCATGCAAGGGTATTGACTATTTGATCAAAGGATTAATTTCACTTTTTTTGCTTATGCTTTAAAATCAATTGGTAATAAGAATCTTGCTATTTTGCATTATTTAAATATTGCAAAGAATGTTATATGCTGATAATAAGCTATTTTAGAAAAATATATATTAATATTCTTTGATGAACTTAAACACTTCAATGATTTGGAACCTCAGAATGCGCTATCCTGCTTGTTTAGTACACCGTTATCTACCACATAGAATTTACATGCCATTTGTATTTAATTTTTGGTTACAAAAGTAATTAGAACGACTACATTTTTTCTTTCACTATTTGATCAATATATAAATGAAAGCCTGAGGTAGCTAGTAGTTACGATAGACCGGAGCTTCTATCTTCATAATTTGTTTCATCGTATTATGTTCTCAGCCAATATGGATCCTATTTGTTTGTTGTTTATGATATCTGCTTATTGGATTGAAACTATGCTTAGTGTTTTTCTTTTTCGCGTTCATTGATTTGCTTGTTGCAAGAAATTAATATGTCCAGGTTGGATTTTAGATGAGAGTGTTCGACATTTGGATTGTAAATTTAATTTAGAACTTATGACATGTGGAATGGATGCTTCAGAGTTAATCCTAGTCCACATTAATAATGTTTTTATCCACATTTACTTCTAGATCTAATTGCTGAAATTAAAACATGTGGTATTGAGATCTGCATATTCTGAAAGTTCAAATTGCTAATAATGGCAGTTTTTATCTGAACCTATGACATTTCTAATGTTGAATAGGTCATCAAGATATATAGTAAATATCTTAATAAGAAGTAAAATACTCTTTTTAATAATAAAACAATCAAGAAAAAGAATTTAGATTTGAAGCTTCAGATTTTATGAAGTCAGAACTTAAGCTCTTATCAAGCTAAATTTGAGTGCTTGTCAAGCAAGCTTGAGCCTGGCTAATTTGTGTCATATATGAGCTCATACTATTGAAACTGTTAAATGTTCCTCGTATGCTGTAAACATTTTATATATTGATATTGATGTTTAAAAATGCATTTCTTGTATAAGATAAGTTGCATCTGAAATGTTTGATGACACATGACAGGCAAACAGGGACATAACAAGGATGGAAGTATTCATGTCTTTGGTTCGCCTTTTGGAGCAAACTATGAAGGGGGGTGCATCATCAGCTGCTGCATTGGAGAAAAATACGATAATTCATCATGCTTTCTCTCAAGCTGCATCTATACCTGCAACCGGGGAGGCCCAATAGGTTACAGTGAACCGGCAGGCAGCTTAAAATGATGTCTGGTCCACATATGTTAAGAGCAAGCACATTTTTTGCTTGCCATGACCAACATGGGTTCTAGTCTGAGCTCTTAGGTGGCTATAGCTTTCACTAACATAGCCAAAATTTAGATTATGGCTAACCTTACCTTGCAAGGGAGATTCACTAGCTAGTTATTAGCTCCTTAAGAAGTTTGACTTCCGTTATCTGAATACTATTAGTAAGGGATGACTGCTGGCATGCTTATTAGTTAATGTTTTGGTTAAGATTGTAGAAATGAGTCTTTTAGTTTGGTTACTGGTGTTATGGAATTGAGAGGGGATCTGTGAAATGTATAGGGAACTCTTGGGATATGGAATTATGGGTTCTTTTTTTTTTTTTTTCCTGGATTTTTCTTCTGTTGCTATAAGTCGTGAGATTCGGACAATGGAGATATGTTTTTCTTCCAATTCTATTGTATCGCGTGTTTTGCAATCAGGAAGAAATTGTGTTATTCCTGCGGTTTACATTGTGATGTGTTTTGTGCATAAATGTAGCTTTTAGCCATTATTTGGAGTTCGAAGCTGAAGGTTGGTGTTGTTTCTAGGGTTTTCTAATTTCTTTGAAACAATGCATGAGTTGAGGCCTGGAGGGAATCAATACAATCCGAGGCGGTTTCAAGTATAGGCGTGTGCTTAATCTGTCACGTGCCTAGCTTCCGTGTTTGTGGGACAGCTATAGATTTGAATAAGGGGAATTATACTCAAATGACCACCAAATACAAAAGAATAAGCAAGAGATCAAAACAACAAAATATCCAATAAGGCCCTTAGGGCTTTCTAATGAACCATGGGCAAAAAGGTCAGGCTGCAAGTTTACATAAGGTATACTAAAAGTTTCTAATAGGTTTAATCTTAGACCTAGCTTTTTTGGTCATTGCCTGGCTATCATTCAAGCAAATTGGATTTTTTGGCAAGAAATCGACAAGATCACCTCCATGCATTTAGGTTGAAAATCACCAGAATACTCGCGTATTTCGGCATGATACTCGCCGAAATCATCTTAGCTTCACGTTGCTGGCTGGGTCATGATGGAAACCATCGAACCTCGTAGGAAAATCGAAGACATTGAAAGTCTATGGCTAAACCTCTTCTCTAGCGAAACCTTCTAAATTTGATAGATTACCATTTGAAAGTCGATGGGAATTGCCAAAAAGCTCTACGTCAACCTTTTACTCGATGAAAATCGCCAATCCCTCGTGGAACTGAGTGGTTACCATCTTGTATGATGAAAATTGTGATTTTTGGTGGTCGCGTTTCAAAGGTAGTGTCGACGGCCCGATTTTTGCCGACTTGGAACCCGCCGGCGGTCGACCCTTTTATGAGCAAAAGGTTTTGCAAGTTCAGTTCGTTTTCGTTTTCTGAAAAACAGGTGAAGGCGATAAAAAGCCGTTTTTGGTTGCAATGCCGAGCTAGTCGGTCTTAAAAATTGTTTTGAGTCGCCACCCATTTCGGTAACCGGTTTTTAAGAAAAACCAAAAAAATTTGACTCCGTTTTTATTTTGGATAAGGCAAAAGTCCGAACCAAAAAATTCCAAGTAAGCGGGTAGGGTACGTTAGCCGAAATTTCATTTCGACTAACGCCCGGATTAACCGGCCTCTGAAACCAAACTTGATTTTCCGAAATTAAAGTTAAGACAGATTTATTTTGAAAAGCTGCTATCGATGTTCCTAATCGGTGATTTAAATCATTTGTACAAAACACAATAAAGAAAACGATAAAGTGTGGAAATTTAAATCGCAGAAAATAAACAGCCCTTAATTCTAAATTATTCTTTCTCCGATTTCTGGAGAAAATAATTACAAATGATCCCTAGAAATTTACATTCTACTCGATTTTAACCCGAAATTTAACCCGGCGCCCAAAATTAACAATTAAAGGCAAAGTATGAAAAATTGCAAATAAGTCCTCAGACTTTACAAAAATTACAAATAGGTCCCCGGAAGGGAAAATTGCCGTTCGGCACATACGACATCACAAAACAACATTTAAAACACACAAAACATGTCAATTAAACATTTATAAGCAAAATATGGAAAATTATATTTTGGCCCCCACATTTTGCAAAATTACGAAACAACCCCAAAAAGTTATTTTTATTACAAAACTAGCCCAAAAACAGTTTGCAAACATATAAAACAGGCCAAATTGTCAATTTGTTTCAAATATGTAAAATTACCATTTTGGTCGTCCAAATTACATTTTTACCCAACTTTGCAAATTTTGTTCCAAACAGCCCCTCATTCATGCCGAATGATCATTCAAGCAATAAAACATGTAAAGACATCCAACACATAGCAGATCACATGAAATTTATATTTCAGCCCTCCTAGTTTTGCTAAATTACCAAACTGCCCTTTGAACGCGCAATTCCCCTTCAAAACAGACCACAAATATGTACAATTCCCTAAACATACACTCTGCACAGCAGCATGCCTCAATATTAACAAATACAGAAACTAATCCTAGAGGCAAGCATAGAGAGATGAGAACATGAAATGAAACTATGGTCATGAACTGTTGCAT
>CANUEY010317421.1:0-20689 GCA_948099555.1 Croton setiger | reverse complement strand
AATTATAAGTCCCAAAGGAGCAAATAATTCGAAAATTATATGGAAGCAAAAGTTGTTATTCATTCGGCCAAAAGATGCCTTTAAATAGGCATTACAAAATCCTACCCTAAGTAGGGAGGCTAGGGAGACTACAGAGTTTTAGCTAAACAAAACTAAGGGACCTTCCCTAGCTAAAACGACTTGGACTCTTATTTACTAACTAAAAAAAAATTAAGGGGACCACTAATTCCCTTAATACATTCGGCCATGTGCCAATTAAATATACATGTGCTTAACTAAAGTTAAGGAGGCCCCCACAATGAAAGCCTTTAAATAACTTTAAACCCGTAAGCCCAATGAAATTCTAATCAACCCAATACCCTAATTAAGTCCTAACTAAACAAATTACATCAAAAATTAGGCCTAAAAACGTGCCATATATGGCAGCCCTTGTTTCGTCCCTCTCCCCCAACTTTAGGCCTTCAAATCGTTTTCTTCAAGCTTGCCTTGGCCAAATTTCGAAATTGGCCCTTTCTTCTCTATTTTCCATGGCCACTTCAAGGATGGTAATGAACTTGATTGATTCTTTAAGTTCTTCTTCCGTTAGCAT
Organism: Croton setiger; assembly: GCA_948099555.1. Lineage (NCBI taxonomy): Eukaryota > Viridiplantae > Streptophyta > Magnoliopsida > Malpighiales > Euphorbiaceae > Croton > Croton setiger. The sequence goes on along the minus strand of CANUEY010317421.1, from coordinate 20,100 downwards.
ACTTGTTTGGTCTTGGATTCTTCTTGAAACCTTCTCTTGAGCATATGTGTTCATTCTAGCTTGATATTTCTTATTCCTTGTGATAGGTCCATCAGCTAGCTTTGGCGGTTCCTTGCTTGCATCAGGTTCCTAGAACAGAAATTGGGAATTTTTAGAATTAGGGTTTTGAGATTCAAAATTAGGGATTTCTGTCTTTTCTTTGATTTTGAAACAATTTGTAAAGAAGAATTGATGCTGCAGAGATTCTGGAATTGGTTGAATAAAGCTGGTGAACATTTCTGAGGTATTTTCTAATTCTGGATTAGAATTTTCCTAGCTTTTTCTGTTTCTGTTTCAATCAATATCATGCTTGGGATGCTGTGGGAACCAGACTGAAAATCTGGTTGATTGTTTCTGTGATTTATGTGTTTGAACATCAGTTAAACTCTTCTGTTTTCAGTTTGCTAAGTGTTCACAATATTACTTGAATGATAATTGTTGGGTTGTTGAGAATGGTTCTGTTGTTCTGAATATAGGTTTTACTATTATTAATGAGTTGATGAACTTACCTTCCTGCTTGTTTTAGTCTTCCTTTCTTAGTTGATTTCAGATTCTGGATAGCATAAGTAGTCTAGGATGGTGTCTGTTTTCCTGTTGTGGCCTCAAACACCTGGCTACACTTGGAAATTATTCCTGGAAATTTCAGGCCATGTACTGGGTTATATTGCCCTTGTTTCTATGTGTTGTTTTCTGTTGTTTAGAAGGCTGTGTTGTCATTACTTTTTGTTTTGAGATGCACATTGCTGGGAGAAAGTTGATTGCATATGTGCATGAATGTTATGGGTCAGATTTGTGAGTTTCTGGTTCAAATGATTCACATCATGCCATGCTTGATAATGTTAAGATCTGTCATTTCATTTTGGGAAATAAGGGACTTCATTTCCTTGGCTGTTGGTCATTAGGGCTTAGAAACAGCCAGTGTTGCATGTGTTTTTGCATGAGGATGGTTGTTAGTTGGGGATGCATCTTTATCCTGAACTGCCTGGCCTTTAGCCTCTGCTCTGGTTGTGTATAATATGATCACATGACAATGCATATCTTTGCTGTGAGGTTCTGCCTAAAATGTTTCTAAACTGCCCCCCCTATTTGCTTTTCTTTTGGATGCTGTTGTAGCTGTCTTTGTTGTCTGTCTTCAGTAATGAACACTTGGTCATTTCAATTTTTTGAATTCTGTTTCTGTCTTAGGACCTTGCTTAAGTGAAACTGCATTTCATATTTAAATTAGATCTCTACAACATTCACATTGAGTCTAGTTTAGAATCTGTCTGTGTTGACTGCTGTTGCTTGCTAGAATTTGCTGCCTGCCTGCTTGTTTATGTTTTCCTTTTTAGCATGGATGTCCATATGTGTTTATGTCTTAGGTTGGGTTTGATATTCACGATGGCTGCACTCTTGTTGCCTTGGTCGGGTTGTGAAGGTTTGCTTGTTTGCTCCTGCCCTTCAGATGTTGTTGTTGGGCAGGTTGTATGTTTGAAGTAAATTGGACATTTAGGGGCAGAATGGTAATATTACATAACGTAGGGGCATTTTTGTAATTTTCATACAATTAAAGAATCAAACTGCAACTTTGCATGATCTGCTCCCAAATGTTGGCTGTATTTGCATGTTTTGGTAATTGTTTAGTCATTTGGCATGAATGTGGGGCTGTTTGGCTAAATTTTGCAACTTGGGGCAAAAATGTAATTTTCCAAATTATATGGACCAAAATTGTAATTTTCCATTTTTGAACCAAATTGACATGTTGTTGTGTTTTGTATGTTTATAAACTGTTTTGAGGTTAATTTAGTAATAAAAATAACTTTTGGGGCAAAAATGTAATTGTGTAAATATAGGAGACTAAAATGTAATTTTACATATTTTGCATCTAATTGCCAATTTGTTATGTTTTATACGTTTCGTATGTTTTTTTTCAATATTTGAATGTTTTGTAGGCCAAATGGCAATTTTCCCTATCCGGGGACCTTTTTGTAATTTTTATAATTCTGGGGACTAAATTGTAATTTTTCGTACTTTGCCTTTAATTGCTAATTTGGGCACCGGGATTTTATTCGGGGATCAAATCGGGTAGTATGTAATTTTTAGGAACCGCATTGTAATTATTTTCTTCGGAAATCGGAGAAAGAATATTTTAGAATTAAGGGGTGTTTTAATTTCTGCAATTTAAATTCCCGCAATTTATTGCTTTCCGTTTTGTGTTTGTACAAACGATTTAAATCACCGATTTAGGAACATCGTTAGTGGTTTTTCCAAAATAACAATTTTAACTTTAATTTTTCGGAAAATCAAAATTGGTATCAGAGGCCAGTAAATCCGGGCGTTAGTCGAAATGAAATTTCGGCTAACGTACCCTACCCTCTTAGTTCAGATGTTTGGTTCTGATTTTGCCTTATCCAAAATAAAAATGGAGTCAAAATTTTTGGTTTTTCTAAAAACCGGTTCCCAAAATGGGTGGCGACTCAAAATAAATTTTAAGTCCGACTCATTCGGCACCGCAACCAAAATGATTTATCGCCTTTTTCTAAATTGAAAATTTTCAGCCTTTTCGGCCCAAAAGCTGGGGAGGGACGCGACGGCGGAAAATCGGGCCATCAACACCATTGCATTCATATCCTTGGCATTCTTCTTTTTTTTCTAACGTCTTTTACAGGAACAAAGTGCTCTCTCTTAAAGAAGTCTTGAAGAAGTTTGGACTTATATAAAAATGTAATAATAAAATGAACTGCATTTGCATCTGATGTGCATCGTTTTCAAAAAAAAATTGATGATGATGATGATGATGAGGTTTTTTTTTAAAAAAAAAAAGCATACAAAATGAATTTCAAATGAATTTCTTCTCTCTCTACAAAACTTCTTGTGAGTCGGGATAGCAAGTAGCGCTAGATGGGCACGTCTCTTTGATGATCGTCTACGGACAGCCAAAACGTCCCACCTTAGTGCCGAAAACCACTTCTAATCCTTTTAGTGGTGGCCTAAGAGTAAGTCGTACTGCTGGAACCACGCGAAACTCTTTGTTTCACATGTGGCTAAGTATATCCTTACTCTAGGCGCTCGAGGGTCCCTATTAGCCACTCAGTTTTCTCATCCAAATTAGAACCTTCCCCTTAGGATACCTTTGACTGGACTATTGCATTCATCCCATGACATTAAAATGAATTATGGCATGATAGATCTATGCATTCATGCATTCATACCATACATAGCACCTAGGGGGGAATAAAAAAAAGAGAGGCAAAACAAATAAAGTAAAAAAATGAAAAAGAGGAAGGAAAGAATAAGGAAAGGAATGGGAATGAATCATTAAGACTAATGACATAATTGGACAAAGAGTCTACCCTACCCATTACCTTATACCTTTACCATACTTTACAAAGAAGACCTAATCCTTTTTCCATTTATCCATTCAGGTACTTACCCCACAAGTGCCATCACCTACTTCTGAGACACCAACAAGTCCCACACCTTCTCCAATGGCCTCTTTAGATGATATTAGAGCCCTATTGAAGGAACAAGCCGATGAGATCAATGTCCGGATGGAAGTCAGAATGGAAGCTACGATAACTGAAGCCCTAGCCAACCAGAAAGCTGCTCTTTTATCTGAGTTAGGAATTGAGGCAAAAGGAGCCTCAACTTCTAGAAAAGAGCCCACTACTACCCCTATCATTAATTTGGAGGACCAACCCTCTAAGACCCCTGAATCAGAGTTTCAAAAGATGAAAGAGAAACTTGAGGCTCTGGAAAGATCCATCATTGCCCTGAAAACTCACAAAGAACTTGTAGACATGGACTCATTATCTTTGTTTCCTGATGCCCGATTGCCCTAAGTTTAAGATGCCCAATATGGAAAAGTTCGATGGGACTTCTTGCCCTAAGACCAACTTGAAAATGTATGTGGGAGCCTTGAACCCCTTTGGTTTGTACTAAACTCTTAGCTCAACTCTCCAACAATCCCTTACTAGTGCTGCCTTAAGATGGTTTGTAACCCTGGACAGATCCAAGATCAAAGCCTGGGAAGACATTTGTAATGCCTTTAATACCCAATACAGTTATAACATTGAGGTGGATGTGACCCGAAGGGAACTTGAAACCACCAAACAAAGGAACAATGAACCCTTCTCTTCGTTCCTTACGAGATGGAGGGCAAAAGCCACCCAAATGATCAACCGACCTTCAAAACAAGTACGGGTCGACATTATCATAAAAAACCTCTTTCCTGTTTACCAATCCCAACTTCAAACCCAATATTTACCACCTTTCAGTCACTCATTGCCAGTATCACTAAGGTAGAAGACCTTATCCAATTGGATGATTCAACTAGATACAAGAAACCAAACCTTACTGGACCTAATAAAGTAAATGAAGTGGCTAGTATTACCCCAACTAACCTTTTGAACCTAAGCAACAACCAACCAAGAAGAAACTATACCTCGGAATGCCAATCACTTTGGTTTTCCCAGAAGTAGTAAAGGCCGGATACCTTAAACCACTGGAGGTAAGGCCACCACCTAACCCATTACCTCTCAATTACAAAACCAATGAGTGCCGTGAATTCCACCAAGGAAATGGGCATAAAACTGAAGCCTGTTGGACCCTTAAGAGGCGGATTCAAGACTTGGTTGACAACGGGTCAATCATACCCAAAACTAAACCAAATATCAATACCAACCCTTTACCCAACCATGGGATAAATGCTATAATAACTCAGGAAGAACTGTTTCATCCTTTCAAGCTTTTTTTGGAAATGAACAATATTTGTGTCTTGGATCTGAATGACTTGTCTGAAGAAGTTGATGCCATAACCCGAAGTGGAAGGCAGTATGAACCCATTGTTTTGGATAAAGATCCAAATCAACCAAGGGGAGGAACCCCTGAACCAAAAGAGGACCCAGTTATAACCCAACTAAAGAAAACCCAAGCAAGAGTATCCATATGGGAACTTTTAGCCTCAGCTTTCCCTTATCGCCAAGCTCTTTGCAAGGCACTAAGCCAACTCCAGACATCGGTTGAAGTAAGCCCTGAAACACTTGTGGCTACTTTAACCCAAGCTTCCAAAACATAAAATATTGGGTTCTTAGATGAAGACTTATCAGAAAACCGGGGTAATCATAATGAAGCCCTATACATTATAGTTCAAACCAGAGACAAAAATGTACCCATAGTACTCATTGATAATGGGTCAGCTTTGAATGTATGCCCTCTGAAAATAGCAAGCTGTTTGATTTTACACCTTCTGATCAAATAGTAAAAGCATATGATAATACCCGAAGAGAAATTTTAGGGGTTGTCACTCTATCTTATCATTGGGCCATCTGTAATGGAAATCCCTTTTCAAGTTATTAATGTCCCCACTAGCTTTAATCTCCTTCTTGGAAGGTCTTGGATACACCAAGCCAGGGCTACACCCTCCTCCTTACACCAAAAGGTTAAGTTCTCCTACATGGATAAGATAATCACCATCCAATGGGATTATTATAGTCAACTCGGAAGCACCAAGGATCAGTCTCTCCTTGAGGTTAATCCTGAAAATTCAAGCGTAACCCTCTCCGGATTTCAATATGACACTATCCAATGCATAGAAGGCGGGGTGTATAAGCCTTATGTCCTCTTTGATTTTGGGGCACTGTAGATCAATTGCATAGTAAAGTTGATGCTAAAGATGTCCTACTTACTTGGAATGAATATGGCTATGTCTGGGAAAGCCCACCCTTCGGTGCCTGCTTGGGAAAGTCTGGTTGCCGATGGTACTTTTGGTTTGGGATATGAGCCAACGGAAGAAGACCTGTTGGAAGTGGACCTTAAACCCCAAAGAATCCCTGGATCACGCAAAAGGGACATTATAATGCATCCCTACTTTAAAACCCTTAATGGTCATTTTGTCAAGCCGGGAACAACAATTCCTTATTGTGGTTTCCAAGAACCCTTCTACTGCCCTAAAGTCCAAAAGATGCTACTGGGAATAGAACGTTTTGCTAATATGCTGGAAAGAGAACCTAAAGATCATTTCATCCAACACATGGAAGATTTTATGTAACCTAGTCTCTTTGATGAAGTTGCAATGATTTCAAACTCTGAAGGACTCCCGAATCCATTTTACCTGATCAAGTCGGCTCAAGAACCTTTGGTCAATTGGTATGCTGAGAAGGAATAGTCTGTCATCTAACCCAGTGTCAATCCAAACCCGAAGTCTACCCTTGTACAACTCGAGTCAAGTTTCCCTGAGTCTGATTCAAACTCCCCTGGTTCAAGTCCTGAGTCTAATGTAACTTTTGAGAATAATTTCCTCTCTCTCTCAATAATAATACTCAAACTTTTGATTACCTTGTTTGTCAATCTTCCCAAGTATATTCTGGAAAAAATAATAAAGAAAAAATAGAAATAAAAGAAACAAAAGAACAAATAATAATTGGCAAAGAAAATGAATATACATACATTGCATGTGATTGTACATATAAAGATAAAATTGTTGGGTGCCTCAAGAAGTTCACCGACTATTTCATGTGGAAGCCGAGCGACGTTGTGACACCCCAAACCTAAGTTATACGTCATTTTGAAGTCATTACATGCATTTTGTGCATTTTTAATTAAAATGCATTATAGTTTGATATGATATATCAGATGAACATGAATTATATGATTTGGAAATGATAATATATGAATTAGAGATGTTAAACAAGAGATGTTTTAAGTTCATTTACCGTCAAAAGACATAAATGGAGCCAATTAGGGTTTCTGGCTCGCGCGAGCAAAAAATGTCGGAAACGCGCAATATTTTAAAGTAAATGATTTTGATATGATTTTATATGTTTACATACATGATTTAAAGAGTTTTGAGACCAAGATTTTAAGACGACGTTGTACGGTTTCGGTTCCGTGAAAATCGTCGAGGTTTCGGCTCGGTTTAGGGCACTGATCGAACCACTGCAAATTTTCGGATTTCAATTTTTATGAAACTTCATACACGTGTTATACTATTTATTTTGACACCTAAAATGATTTTTAAGATGGTGCTGGACTCCTTTTGGCTGCTGAAATTAGAGAAATATGGAAACAGAAAGAAAATAAATAGTGTTAACTTAAGCTTTAAGAAAGTTAAAAGGGAATTCAGTGTTAAAACTAAAAAGGAAGCTACTGCTGTCCTTTTGATTGTTGTGCTGGAGTTTTATGACTGAAATGAAGAGGTGGAAGAGGTTAGTAGTGGCTGGGTTTTGAGAATAGGAAAGAGAAACGAGAAAGAGAGAAAAGAAAGGAGAAAGAAAAGAAAAGAAATGAGAAAGAAAAGAAAAGAAAGAAAGAGAGAGAAGAAGATTTTGTGCAAAAACCTTGAATCCAATGTGTTTATTATGTTTCTGGGATGTGTATGTATTGATTAGAAGTGATATATAGTGAAGAGAGAGGCTGGTTTGTGAGGGAGAAAGAGAAAATGAAAATTTGGGTAAAATTCTAGGTTTAGAACAATTTCAAGGTACCCACTTTGAGCCTTTATAACTTTCAATCTGTTGTGCATGAGAGAGTTTGGCTTCGATGGAATGATAGAGGGCATATAGGAGAAGAGTTTGGTAGTCTTAGACTGGCGGAAGGTCGCCGGAGGTGGTCGTACCGATCGCCTGAAGTTAAGAAAAAAATAGGCAATTTTTGGGTTGAGTGAAAAACAGAGTGAGGAGCCAAGTTTGAGCAATTATATCTTTCAATCTAGAGGGCTTTTGGGAATTTGGCTTTGATGGTTAGCTAGAGGGTGCGTAGAGGAAGAGAATGGTGGTCGTAACTCGCCGTAAAGCCGTCGGAGGTGGACGTACGGTCGCCTGGAAGTTGGCTTGGGAGTTAGAGTTTTCGGCTGGAAATGGAGCGAGAGAGAGGTTGAAGAAGACCAAAACGACAAGGAAGGCGTCGTTTTGATCATTAGTAGCGCGCCTAAAACGGCACTGTAGGGCCACATTTGGGAATTAACTCTAGCGGCCAAAACGCAAGGGGAAGCTGCGTTTTGGGTTTTTAGCGCGCCTGACACCCAGTTTTCAGTATAATTCTGTTTTAGCCCCTGAACTTTATTTCTGTTTACATTTTAGCACTTCTGGGCAATTTTGCAAATATTTTTAATTATAGATTGGCCCCTGAACTTTTAAATGTTTATATTTTTGACCCAGAGACTTTTATAGATTATATTCCAGCCTAATTTCGACGTCCTAAATCCGTTTTTGATGTCAGAAATTAATTTTAAAGTCGTTTTAAGCCTAAAATTAGAGATTTAAATATTTTATTAGAGATTTTTGTTTATGAATTTATTTTTAAATATTAAAGAGTTTATTTAAAGCTTATAAATGGTTTTAATAATTATAATTATGACTAATTATAATTATTATATGTTAAATAGAGTTTGTCAATTATTTTTAAATTGAAATTAAATGATTTTAAAGTAGAGATTTTTAGAGATTGAGTTTTAAATTATAGAAAATTATATGGATTGAAATTAAAACTCAATTAAATCAGAGAATTAAATATTAAAGCATGCATCATAGTTTATATGTTCCTAAATTGATTTGTTGAACATGGTTGCTATGTTATTCATTATAGGAGTGTCGAGTTCGCGAGCGGCACGAGGTAAGTAGCCCGAGGCGCAACCGAACTCACAGCAGAGAGGTAAGTGTAATCCACTTACTTACATGTATAAAGAGATGTATAGGTGATAATGCTTAATATGCTATATGAAATTGTTTTGGACCGGTAATGAAGCCTGGTTAACTGTGATATAGGAAAAGTGAAATGTTATTTTTATATTGAGTTGTTTGGACTAGTAATGAAACCCGATCAACTAGAGATATATGATATATAAATTGCTTTGTTTGTGGCTCCTAAGTCAGTACTGAAATAAGACCTCGAGTTATTTGATCTAATATAGAGATATATATGTTGCTTTCACTGGTACTGAAGCCCGACTACATGTTTATATGAGAGATATTGCTATGAAACGTATATTCCATAAATGCATTTCCACAGGGCTTAATTACAAGTATTGTGATTATCGTAGCCAGTGTTTGCAAATTTCACCAGAGAAAATCTACGGGTTTTTATAGAGAGGCCTACAGGTCTATATGATATAGAAAGACTTACGGGTCCTATATGCTGCAGAGTATCTTACAGAGAGAGGTTTGACTGACGGTATTCCAGGTCTTGCTCATTTACTGGATCCAGTTAGAGAACCGTTTGAGGTGAAATTCTCGGGGCAACACTTGGTCGATAAATCACAACTAAAGAACAGAGAGACATGTAATATTGCATATTGTGCTTACAGAGATGATCATATATGATAAAATATTATTTGAATTCATTGCTTGTTGATATGCTTTGAATTGTCTTATATGTTGACTTGATATAAATGCGGTTTACACTTGCTGAGTATGCGACTCACCAAATCACAATATATGTTTCAGGTCAGCAGTCCGAGTGAAGTACTGACGGTTCACTTGTCTATGCTCAGGTCGGTACAGCTGAAGCCTAGGCCTCTCTCCCTCCCACACATCATTTGTACATGTTGCACATAGTTTTTGTTATGCTTTGTGATGTAAGCATAGTTATATATGTTTTGGCATGTAAATATATGATGCTATGATTTTATAGCCTTTTGGATAAATAGTTGGTTGTATCCATGTTTTGATATATGTAAAGTATGCTATGTTTATATATGCTTATAATGCAGAGAAAGACCAGATTAACCAGAAGTAAGGTAAAAGAGAAAAGATGTCATATGTTGTTATATGTATGTTATGAATGACATATAATAGTGAAAAAAGATTATATGTGGTATATGTATGATATGAGAATGTTAATGATGATAACCAGTTTAAAACAGAGATAGCAACATGTTACACATGTTATAAAAAATGATATGTTTTATGACGTAAGAGTACAGTAAGAGGTGTTACAGACATCACAGGGTTAGATCCAGCCATTGCAGTGCATAAGATTCCAACTTTCCCGGGGGCAAAGCTGGTAAAACAGAAGTTGGGAAGAATGAAGCCAGAATGGTCCTTGAAAATTATGGAGGAAGTAACCAAGCAGTTAGATAATAAGTTCATAGAGCCCATCGTTCAAACTACTTGGTTAGCCAATATAGTGCTAGTTCCAAAGAAGGATGGTAAAGTAAGGATGTGTGTGGATTACCGGGACTTGAACAAGGCATGTCCTAAGGATGACTTTCCCTTACCACATATTGACCTACTAGTTGATCGGATGGCCAGACATGAGACATTCTCCTTGACTGATCTCGCTGTAGGGTATAACTAGATAATGATGTATCCTCCAGACAAAGAGAAGACAGCCTTTATCACGGAATGGGGTACCTACTGCTATAGGGTCATGCCTTTTGGGTTGAAGAATGTCGGGGCAACCTATCAAAGAATGGCTACAACAATCTTCCATGACATGATCCATAAAGAAGTGGAGGTGTATGTGGATGACATGGTCATATTAAGTCAAAATCAGCCGAAAACCATGTTCATGAGCTTGAGAAGTTCTTCCTTAGACTTCGAAAATACAATCTAAAGCTCAATCCAGCTAAGTGTCTCTTTGGTGCAACTTCCAGGGTCTTCTTGGGTCATTTAATTAGCAGAAGGGGTATTGAGATTGATCCTTCCAAGTTAAAGGCAATCTTAGAAATTCCACCTCCGAAAATCGAGAAAGAAATCCGAGATTTTCTGGGGAGACTATAATACATTAGCCGATTCATCTCATAGTTGGCCAACACCTGTGGTCCAATCTTCAAACTCTTAGAAAAGAGTTTCCTGAGAATGGAACGAAGACTGTCATAAAGCCTTTGAGAAAATTAAGCAGTATTTGCTAACTCCACCAGTTCTACAGCCTCTTAGGTTGGGGAAACCACTATTGCTCTACCCATCAGTAACTGATGAAGCCATGGGAGTTTTACTAGCTCAACGAGTGAAAGACTCCAAAGTCGAAAATGTCATTTACTACCTTAGCAAAAGGATGCTGGAATACGAGCTTAAGTATAACCGGATTGAGAAACTTGGGCTTGCACGAAGCTGCAGCACTACCTCTCATCTTACACTACTTATGTCATTGCAGAATCGAGTTCCTTAAAATTCCTTATGGAAAGGCCGGTTTTGGATAGTAAAATGGCTAAGTGGGTGTCAGTACTCGTAGCCTTCGATCTAAAATTTTTTCAAAGAAAAGCAATCAAGGGTGGAGCCATAGCAGACCAATCGACTGAGTTACCCTTTACAGATCAAATGCAAGAGATAAAAATCCCTGATGAAGATCTCTTGAATGTGGATAATACCCATTGGGAAATGTACTTTGATGGAGCCTTTAACCATCATAGTATTGGGATCGGAGTAGTATTCAAAACTCCTTGTGGCGAATACATCCCAATTGCAGTCAAACTAAGCTTTGGTTGTACCAACAATGAGGCAGAGTATGAAACCTGCATAAAAGGGTTAGAAGTAGCCCTAGTGTAACATCCTCTCTTATACCTTACGTCATATGTCATATTTTTTTATTACATTTTAAATCTCACATTAACCTAAGTCCGTTTCAAACATTCACAGAACATATAACAGAAGCATAAACCAAATATCAACTATAACATATTACAAACCCATATTTACATGCCACTTTGCCTATTTATCCCGAAACTCTATTAACATAACATATGACTTATTTACATAACCAAAACATATAATTATATATACAAATATAGCATAAAGCAAAATTTATATGCAGCAGATACAGATGTCGTGGTGTGAGGGAGAGAGGCCTAGGCTTCAGCTGTACCGACCTGAGCATAAACCAGTGAAGTCTTAGTACTTCGCTCAAACAGCAGACCTGAAAACATATGGTGCGATTTGTGTGAGTCGCATACTCAGGAAGTGCTAAACAAAGCATTATCATATAACAAATAGGGCATATCAACATTGTTCAATATCAGGTCATATATAACATATATATCAAAATCATATCTTAAAATGCATAATGACATGTCATTCCTTTTTCTTTAGTCGTGATTTATTGGCCAAGTGTTGCCCCAAGAATTTCACGGCATATCAGTAACCATAGCTGGCCAGCAAAATTGTAAGACCGGAATATATCATCGGTCAAAAAGGGATATGTGGATCAACCTTTATTATACAGTATACACTAGATCATTCTGCATTGTATAGGACCTGTAGGTCTTTCTATATCATATAGGACCAGTAGACCTTTTCGTCAAATCATAGAGAAAACCGTGGTTTCTCAAATGTGAAATTTGCAAACACTGGCTACGATAATCACAACAGCTATATTTAAGTCCTGTGAACATGCACTTATAAATCATACTTTTCATATTTTCATACTTCATATAAACATATGACCGGGTTTCAGCACCGGTTAAAACATAGGAATTCTATCATATATATATATCATATGAACCAGATCAAATAACTCAACTGGTCGGATTTCAGTACCAACTTAGGAACCACAAACATCACAATTCATATAGCATATAACTCCAATTGACCGGGCTTCATTTCCGGTCCAAACAGTTCATCAAAAACATATAACAGCAGTTTCGTACCTCATAGATGACTGGACTTCAGTTCCAGTCTAAACAGCTCAATATAACATATTTGGCAATATCACAATTCATATCAAACACATATAAGTAAGTGGTTTTAGCACTTACCTAACTGCTGTGAACTCAGGTGGCCCTCGGGTTGCTTACCCGCGCCGCTTGAGAACTCGATGCGCCTATAAAGCATAGCATAGCAATGATGTTCAAATAACCAAATTAGAAATCCATATATGCTATGATGCATGATTTCATATTTAATCTCTGAGTTACTTCTATTTAAAATTAAATACATATATTTTCCATATCAAAAGTCATTTCATATCTTAATAAACATGTTTATAAATCTCAGTTTATCATATAATAATTATAATTAATAATAACTATAATTATTAAAACCAAAACCATATTTAAATAAACCAAATAAATAATTAAAAACCAAATTCATACTTAAATTCTTTAACCAAAATATTTAAATCTTAATTTTCAGCCTCAAAACGATCTCAAAATAAATTTCTGAAATCAAAAACGGATTCAAGACGTCGAAATCAGGCTGGAAGAGCTAAAAAATAATTTATAAAAGTTTCTGGGTCAAAAGTGTAAATAAATAAATTGAGGGACCAAAATGTAACTTTCCAAAATCACAAAATCTGCCTAGGAGGGCTATTTTGCAAGCCTGCAGAAACTACAAGGGTCAAATTGCAACTAGTAAAACTTAAATCTATTAGGCTAAATTGCATAAACATTTAAGGTTCAGTGGTTCAAAACAGGAATTACCAAAATCCAGGCACCTGAAATGCTATTTTCACCAAAATGCACCCTGCCTCGTCATTTTGATCACTGCGTGGCGTCGCCCGCGTGCCTCGTGCCCGCACGCGCCTGGCTCCCCAAAATGCATGTAGCCAGTGCTGTTTTGGCAACCCTCCAGCTGCCTGTCCTGCCTTCCTTCCTGGCGAGAAAACTTGACTCTCCAGCCAATTTCCTGACCACCTTACGTCCACCTCCAGTGGCTTTCCGGCCAACTAAAACCACCTTACTCTTCCTCTACACACCCTCTAGTTAATCATCGGAGCCAATTTCCCAAAAACTCTCTGGATCAAAAGATACAAGCCCTCAAAGTTGGCTCCTCAGCACTGCTTACCCAGAACCCAAAATCTGCCTATCTCTCAACCCAACTTCCAGCCACTTTTCCAGCCACCTCTGGTGGTTTTCCGGCAAACTAAAATGATCAATCTCTAGAAAAACATACCTTCTACAAACCCATACAGCCAAAACTCACGTAGGCTTCACCAATTGGAAGTTATAAGCATCCAAAGTTGGTACCCTAAAACTGCCCAAAAACTTGAATTATGAACCAGAATGTTGTTCTTTTTATCCCATGATTTCCAGCCAATTTATTTCAAATCTAACACATCTAATCCCTTCCTAAACTACCCAGGAACATGTTTAAACAACAGGTTTGAAGATTTCCCAAAGGTTTCCCTCTTATCTCTTTCTTTTTCTTCCTTTCTCTTTCCTTTTCTCTCTTTCTTCTTCTTCCTCTCTTTCCCTTAGGAGTTCTACCCAAACCAGGCTGTTCCAACCCCTATTTCCAGCCTCCAGCACATGCACACACCTCCCACAACAGGTCCAGCAGCTGCTTGGTACCTTTAGCCCACCAAACTAACAAAATATCCTTAAGACATTACTTAACCTAAATGGTTTCCTTATTTAACTTAATTTCAATCTTCCAACTCCAATTCCAGCCCCATAAATCATCCAGCACCTACTTAAAACTTGTTTTTGGTGTCAAAATAATAAGTATAACACGTGTCTGAAGTTTCTTAAAAATCGGAATCCGAAAAGTAGTCGCGGTTCGCTCGGTGCCCCAAAACCAAGTCCGAAGCTCGGCGATTTTTGCGGAACCAAAACCGTACGAATTTGTCACACATTTTTAGGGTTACAAAACTTTTTGAAACATGTTAATAATCAAATATCAAAATATCAAAATCATTTGGCTCATATTTTACGCGATTTCGGCATTTTTCGATCGCGCGGGTCCGAAAACCCTACTTAGCTCCATTTGTGTCTTTCGACGACAAACGAGCCTATAACATAGCTTGAAATTCTTATTCAAATCATATATTATTAAATCCAAATCATATATTCCATGTTTAACTTAGTTACCATATCAAATCATGATGCATTTTGATGAAAATGCATGTAATGCATGAAAATGACGTCGAAACGACGTAGGGTTAGGGTTGGAATGTCACACCTAGACCAAGGGATAAGAAATTTAAAGGTCTTTAGTGACTCCCACTTAATAATCTCCCATGCCCTAAGGAAATGGAAGATAAATGAAGAGCGTCTGGTCCTCTACCTTCGACGCTTAGATGAGTTAGCTCAGCAATTTGATGATCTGACCTTCAATTACTTACCAAGGGCGAAGAATCAATTTGCTGATGCCTTAGCCACCTTAGCTTCAATGATGGATGTTGGGGAAGGAAAAATTATCCGACCACTGACGACTCAGCTTCAAGAATAGCCAGCATCCATAATGCACATGGTGGATGACAAGTAGGTATTGGGATATCCTAAATTACCTTAAGAATGAGAAGTAACCGGAAGGTTCATCCAAGACCGACCAAAGGACCCTAAGACAATTAGCAACCAGCTCTCATTGGAGATGTATTTTATAAAAGAGCCTAGAATGGCATGCATTTAAGGTGTGTAGACGAAGCAGAAGCTGAATTAATCATGGAATTCGTTCATGGTGGGGAATCCGGTCCACACATGCATGGAATGGCCTTGGCTCGAAAAATCATGAACCTAGGTTACTATTGGCTGACCATGAACGCAGATTGCGTGAAATACGCACAACGGTCTCATGAATGTCAGATTTTTGCCAAGCTACAAAAGCAACCACCAGTCACTCTTAATCCTATTTCTTTACCATGGGCCTTTGCTACTTGGGGAATTGATGTGATTGGAAAAATTCACCCAAAGGCCTCAAATGGCCACCAGTTCATTTTAGTTGCCGTGGATTACTTCACAAAATGGGTTGAAGCGGCCTCTTACTAAGTCTTGAATGCCAAAAAGGCAGCACACTTTTTCCGTATTAACATCCTATGTTGGTATGGAACACCTTTTGAAGTCATCACTGACAATGGAACTTATTTTCAGAAGGAATTTGCAAGCTTGTTAAAGGATAATAAAATCCAGCATCATAAGTCTTCTCCTTATAGAACTCAGAAAAACGGGGCTATAGAAGCTGCAAATAAATCCATCAAAGTCATCCTCCAGAAAATGGTTCAAAACCACAAAAGCTGGCACGAACAGTTACCTTATGCCTTATGGGGTTACAAAACTGCTATCCGGACACCTACTGGGGCAACCCCGTATTCCTTGGTATATGGAATGGAAGCGGTACTCCCTATTGAACTCGAAGTTCACTCGGCTAGAGTCATCTAAGAAAGCCAGATTAGTGAGGCTAATTAGATCGACAATTATCACCACCAACTCTTAAGTTTAGATGAAAGAAGAATACAGGCCTTGCATCAGATCTAGGGTTACTAAAGGCGAATGGGTAGAAATTTCAACAAGAAAGTCAAAGACCGAAAGTTGGAGGAAGGCTGTTTGGTCCTTAAAGAGATAAGAGCACCAGTCATAGACCCTCGTGGAAAGTTCCATCCTCATTGTGCTGGACCTTACCTCTTAAAGAAAATTCTCTCCGGCGGAGCAGTCATCCTAGCAGATCTAAACGGCTTGGAGTTCATAAACCCATGCAATTTAGATCAATTAAAAAGATATTATGTATAAATCACATGCATTGTAATAAGAACTACGTGAACCTGATTCTCCTTTTGTAAAGAAAAGAAATGTTGAAATATGGAGATACGTAGGCGACCCCTTCGGTCTCGGTTCAAAATTAATAAAAATTTCAATTTTAATTTCATTCTCTTTGCCAATTAAGAAAAAAAAAAGAAAGCTCGCTAAGTTGAAAACCCGAAAAGGCGGTTTAGGCAAAAATGGGCAGCTCACTAAGTTGAAAACCCGAAAGGGCGACTTAGGCAAAATTTAGAGCTAAAAAAAAAATTGTACTTGGGAAGAAAATCCTTACAGTACAAAGAATTACAAAATTCAAAATTCAGGTCAAAGCCGAGAGTCAAAAAATCCAAAAACAAAAAATTCATCTCTTAAGAATCAGTCAAAAGTCTAAATTTGAAAGTCTAAAAATGTGACTCTCAAATTGGGTTGAAAGGTCAAAAGGTTAGAAATACCCAAAATCGAGTCAATTTAGAAAGTCTAAGTCTCCCATTCTTTGCAGGGGCCAACTCGACATTGCCTTTCTTAGACCCCAAGTCTCCCTTAAACTCCGTCACCTGAAGGAGTCAGCTTAATCTCTCTGTAGTCACCTCGCCAGTGTCCATCAAACCTTGATTCTATCCTTCCAATTCGCTCAGCAGGACGTTCCTTCTTACTTTATCAATTGGCCATGCCCGAAAGATAAACCAAGCCGGTATTCAGGAAAATTTTGAACACTTGGAAAAAGCAAACCTACAAATAGATCCATTCTATTCGAAAAAACCAATTAAAGAAACAATTTTGTCATTAAAACTCAAGTTCGCTTTGTCTAAACCAGGATTTCTATCAGCACAATGCCATCAATGCAGCCTATCTCCTCCATTTGCCTAATCAGGGGGCAAAATTGTAGATATCCAAAACCTAGATCAGTGTTAAATAGGAAACCGCCAAGAGGCAGAAAACAAGGGCCAGTATCTTGAGTCTCACCTGTTTCCAGCCTTCAGGATTTGATTCCAGAAATTCATCCATCAGAGATGACAGAATTACTTTCTGCTCATCCACCAATATTGTCTGGGTATATGTTTTAGTGAAGTACCTAACCAAAGGGCACATATCCTCTATCATGACCCAAAGAGGAAAATATAAGCCTCAAGTTCTTAAATCTGATACAATCCTTCAAGAAATCCTAATCCACCACTACTCTTCGTAGAGTGACCAAAACAACCAAACCATATAACCTCATATTGATCCATTCACGTTTCATAAGACTCATAGTCCAATTATGCATGGCAAAATCCCAAAACGTGGGTCTTCCTCACGCCTCCAAACTTCGACCTCAAAATCCTTGATTCAGAACGCCACTGAGCTCCATAAATCATATTTATGTCGCCCAGTGGGGGGCAACTGTGAATACTCAAATTTTGAGGCCCGGAAAATTGATTTCCATAGACCGCAAACAGTCAAGCCCGACTAGACATTTTCAGAAAACAGTGTCGGAAGTATGCTTTCATGGTACTTGAAATATCTGGGATTTTACGAGGGTCACAAAAATGCCCTCGGAATAGCCATCAGAGTCCCGGAACGCACGAAAAGGCTTCGGAATGAAAAACGTGCGAGTTGCGGAAGCGAGGCGCCCCTAGCCGCCCTCCAAGGCAGCCCTAGCCGCCCACTGGAGGCAGCCCCGGCCGCCCTTTAGAGGCAGCCCCGGCCGCCCTCTAAGGGCAGCCCCGGCTGCCCTCAGTTGACTTTTGGGCAGGATTTCACTAATAAATACCCCTCAAATTTTCTTCAAACCTTAAGTTGTGTTGACAGCCGCTATCTTCTCCCTTTTTGCCTACGATAATTCTTTATCTCCAGGCAATTCTTTACTTCTTTCTGCATTGTATTGCTGTGATAACTTGCATTTGCATACATAAAACATAATAAAAATAAGTTCAAATCAAGCTGAAGCTAAGGAGCGGACGCCAATTACCTCAGGTATATTTCGAAACTTTATCTCTTTGATTTAACTCTCTCCCATCTCATCTTTTATCATGCATACATAACATATTGCATTGCATAAACAGACTTTTTGGCTAATACGTCGTCACAATCACTTGCCTTGGCCTCCGTGCCACCTAATCAAATCTTTCGGCCACAGCACCGCTCAAATCATTCTTTTGGCTACAACGCCTAAACAAACACACTTTTCGGCCACAGTGCCATACTAAAAATCATATCTTGGCCCCTAGGCCTAACAAACCACTTTTCCCCAAGCGGAAACACACAAAATCACATTTTTTACCGCGGAAGTTATAAACTCCTTTTTTCGGTCGCTAGACCAACAAAAACACACTTTTGACCATGGAAGTCATAAAACTCCTTTTTCTGTCACTAGACCAACAAATCACACTTTCTGACCGCGGAAGTCATAAAACTCCTTTTTCGACCACTAGGCCTAAATCTCACACTTTTCGACCACGGAAGTCGATAAACTCCTTTTCGGCGACAAGGCCTACATTTCGACCACGGACGTCGATAAACTCTTTTTTTGGCCCCTAGGCTTAAATTCACTTTCACACACTCATAGCATTCATACATCCCCTTCATCGCCTTTAAATAGGCACATTTGAACTACATTGACCTTGATCTCTCATTCAAATGAGAGTATGTAGGCATATTCAAAATATCACTTCGAATAGTAGGTCTCCCCTCTCCCCACTCCCAATCATTTCCAAATCTTCATTCTTGCATTACATACATTTAGAGATTAGGAGCATTGGATATGAATGCATGACATAACCTTCGAATCCACCTCGGGTTCGAAGATTGGTGCTGTTCATCCATTGGGGCGATTGGCCTAGAAATAGGTTAATCACAAAACGGAGTCACTAAGGGGTTATTTCTTAATTTTTCCCCTTTAACAAAATAAATTAAGTGGCAACTCTACACACACACACACATTTCACCCCGAGTGAACATCTTCGGCCAACCGACTTCCATCGTAGATTGGCCCGGCGGCTCGGAAGGGCAGCGACCATCCGGTAAGGGTTCACAGCAGGTATTGTGTTTGTAATTGGGATTAGGAAACAAGGAGTAAGTTTTTAATGATTATATCGACCTGTTCTTGTTCTGAAGGTCGATTAATCATTTGGGCGGCCTTTGCCCTCCATCTTATAAGGAACGAAGAAAAGGATTCATTATTCTTTTGTTTGGTGGTTCTAGTTCCCTTTGGGTCACATCCACCTCAATGTTGTAGCTATATTAGGCATTGCAGATGTCCTCCCAAGTTTTGATCTTTAATTTGTCTAGGCTCACAAACCATCTCAAGGCAGCACTAGTAAGGGATTGTTGGAAAAGTTGAGCTAAGAGCTCAGTACTTAATCCAAAAGGGTTTAAGGCTCCCACATACGTCTTTAAGTGGGTCTTAGGGCAAGAGGTCCCATCAAATTTTTCCATATTGGGCATCTTAAATATGGTGGGCAATCAGGCATTAGGAAACAAAGACAAGGAGTCCATGTCTACTAGTTCTTTATGGGTTTTGAGGGTAGTAATGGACCTTTCTAGAGCCTCAATTTTTTCTTTCATCTTTTGAGACTCTGTGTGACACCCCAAACCAAACCCTACGTCAAATCGACGTCATTTCATGCATTTTATGCATTTTCATCAAAATGCACCATGATATTATGTGATTAATAAATTAAATATGAATTATATGAATTATATTTGATGATAAATGATTT
>CANUEY010317369.1:0-22782 GCA_948099555.1 Croton setiger | reverse complement strand
TTAATCACAACCAATTAATAAAAGGAAAATCATGACATATAGCACTTCATGCATACAGAGATGTCTATATATTGGAAGTGTTTATATGGTAAAGTTTGTTATATGGAAATGTGAATTTTATAACAGCTGTGGTTATATAATAGTGATAATTATATCACAGAGATGAATGTTTGATAGAGATGTGTATATGATAAAAGTGTTTATATGACAGAATTGTTTATATGGTTATGTTATTTATATAACAGAGATGGTTATATAACCGAGATAGTTATATAACAGAGATAAATGTTTGATAGAGATGTTTATATGATAAAAGTGTTTATATGACAGAAATGTTTATATGACTATGTTATTATATAGTAGAGATGGTTATATGACAGAGATGGTTATATAACAGGGATGAATATGTGACAGAGATGTCTATATAATAAAAGGGTTTATATGAAAGAATTGTTTATATGGCTATGTTGTTTATATGGCAGAGTTGTTATATAGCAAGGATTGTTTATATAACAGAGATGATTATATGATAAAGATGGTCTTATTCATATGTTTGATTATATTGCTTTATATGCTATGTTCACTCTTGTATATAATTGTGCAAGAACTGAGATGGATATGTAAGGTAACACAGAAGATAGTATCTGTGATTATTTGGATAAAAGGAGTTCTGAAAGATGAGTGCCCATGTCAGGTTCTGTTTAACTTCATGCATTTATGATATTATTGCTTTGTTATATAACATAGTTTGCACTTACTGAGTTCGTAACTCATTAAATTGTCTTTACATGATTCCAGGTTTCTCTTGGAGCATCTGACAGTGTCAGTTCTGTCATCTTACCCCTGGGTCGGTCAGCCGAAACTTAGGATCTCTCTCACTCGCATTTCATTATTTTAATCATCTTTCATATAAATGTTGTTTGTCATATGGTTTGTAATTTATTAATAATGCTCATATTTGTAAGAATATATATATAAATTATAGTAGATGAGGTATAGCATAACATATGCATGGTGAACATCATTGCATCCCATATAGAGACATTACATGTTAAAAGTGCTCAAATATCCATGTTGCTCATATAGTAGATCTCTGTGAAGAGTCATAGTACAAACATGCTTTTGTGATACATGATGAATGTCTTGACACATGTATAGCATGCCATGTTTGAGCATACCCATGGTATAGAGAATGACATGATTATGTATGTCATTATAGTTTAATATATTATATGTCATATGTCATACATGCATGATTCGAATGACATGATTATGTATGTCATTATAGTCTAATATATTATATGTCATATGCCATACATGTGTGATTTGAATGACATGATTAAGTATGTTATTATAGTTTAATATATGCTTAATAGAGAGGCTATATATGTTACATATGTATGATGCGAATGACATATTCATGTATGTGTTATATATGATAAAGACATTAACAGATTTAAGAAGAGAATGCAACATGTTGCATGTGTAAAAAAAAATGGCATGTTTTGTGACGTAAGAGTATAAGTAGAGGTTGTTACATCTTCTTTCAAACAAAGTAACAACTTGACCAGCATCCATGTGGAGTTGAATCATCTGATGGACCATTTCCTTAGCTAATTGCAAAACTATCATGGTAACCTTCCGCTTAAGCCACACAAAGACGTTGTTGCAATTTCCTAGCTGCCGATCCTACAACCAGCCCGTTACAATCCCTCAAAACCATTCTTAAACCTGCAACATCTACCTCATTATAAAGAGGCACATCAGCATCGGAATTATAACAAATAAAACCAGATGGCGGAGCTAGCCACCTAACATTTTCTCTAGTTTTCTTAAACTGAACTAAACACGGATTTAGCTTCAGAAAATTCACTCCAAGTCCGAGTGGCCATATCCAAGTTTGAATTTCAGTCCTCCACACATTCTCAAAAATCCACAAATTTCTAGTAAACCAAATGGACCATAAAATCATACACAAAAGTTGTTTATGCTCTTTCCCTACAGTCTCAAAGAAATCACAAAACCAGAATCGAAAAGCAAGTTCAGATTCTGGCAACTGCAATCTTAGAGGGGAGGTTGCCCACACACGTCTTGCATAAGAACAATTTAAGTAGGATAAGCGAGGTACTCTCTTCAGCCTTACTATACAAAGAACAAATTATATCAACATTAAAGTTCCTTTTACATAACACTACACTAGCAAGAATAGCCTCTCTAGCTGCTTTAAAACAAAAATGTTTTTACCTTCAAAGGTATTTTAAGACGCTACAACTCTACCAAAGAGTGATGAAGAGAATTCAAACTTGAATTGCTAGGCTGGGCCCAATTTGTCACTTAGTAATGAAATAATAAGAAAACTTTACATTAGAAGTGCTCAACCTATTATGCTACCAAACCAGTAGTCCTCATTACGTCTAAGGATAAGGGGAATTGGTACAATTTTAAGAGCTAATAATGGCATAAAAGTTACCATAACAAGATCCAAATCCCACCTTTTCTGATTTTCCTCAAAAAAATCTCTAACCAGCGCCACATCAGATATGCTTTCAGCAGCAAAAGGAGATGAATAACTATGTTGAAGAGGCACCCACTTATCCCTCCAAACACGTACTCTCCTCTCATCTCCAATCAACCACTGCGATCTTTCCTCCACTACCTATCGAGAATTTAAAATTCTCTTCCAAGTGTAACTTCCTGTGCGACACGCGTTTGCTTCTGAAAAGGTGGATCACGGATAATACTTTGCCTTTTAAGACCCTGACCAATAAGAATGCTCTTCAGTGGCTCACCTCTATAACTACTTGCTATTTCAAATGTGAGCTATTAAACAAATAAAACATTAAAATGAAAATATAGAGAGAGCACCAAAATTTAATGAGGTTCGGCCAATATTTACCTCGTCCCCGGATACTATTAAATTATTTTTTACTAAAGAAAAATTACAAAGGGAATAGAAAAAAAGAGTTATCAAATAAGAACAAGCTCTAAGACATATTAAAGAATGAAGGAATTTGCTTACTTATATAGTAAGAACAATTCCTTAATTCTTCCTAATTTCTCGTTATTAATTTGCTAATAATTAGCAATTCCTTTGCTTAATTTTCTCATGCATGGAAAACCATGTTTTTGCTCATTGAAAAGAGACAGTTTCGCTTCAATTATGTTCCTGGTACCACTACGAATGATCACATCACAAATTTTAATCAACTCGTAGCCGATTTGTTCAATTTGGATGTGGTATTTGAAGATGAAGATTTAGCACTATTATTATTGGCATCGCTCCCTGATAAGTTTGAGTTTCTTACAACGAATCTACTCCATGGGACTAAAGATGTAACCCTCAGGGATGTTTGTGCTGATTTATATAGCCATGAGTTAAGAAAGAAAGAAAAGAAGGAGAGGAAAAGCGAAGTAGAAGCTCTGGTAATTAGAGGCCATTCACAAAGTCAAAAGAAAACGGGAACGAAAAATAGATTCCATACAAAATCCAGAGTTGAAAAAGATGAGTGTGCATTTTGTCATGAAAAAGGTCATCGGAAGAAAGATTGTCCAAAGTTGAAAGCTAGGTCTGAAAAAGGAAAAGTTGCCACTAGTTCAAACATTGCTGCATGTGATGATGCAGACTCAGCCTTCTCATTAGTTGTTATGACATCTATAGACACTTCAATAGCTCTTTCAACGAGTTCTGACAACGCATGGTTGTTAGACTCTGGTTGCAGCCATCATATAAGTCCTAATCGAGCCTGGTTTTCTTGATTTTAAGAAACTTGAAAATGAGGTTTCTATACTGCGAATGATAATCCTTGCTTGACAGAAGTGATTGGTTCATCCATTTAAAGAATCATGATGGATCAATTAAGATTCTAAATGATGTTCGATATGTGCCAAGTTTGACAACGAATCTCATTTCAGTGGGAGTCCTAGAATCAAAAGGACTCATTGTAATTGCAAAAGATGGAGTGATAAAAGTCATATCTAGTGCATTTGTGGTGACGAAAGGAGTATGGAGAATGAATAATTTGTATTACTATCAAGGTAATGCAATTATTGGGACAACAGCAGTAGTTGCTTCTAACCATGACAAAGATATAGGCATATGCGCTTGGGACATACAGGTGAAAAATCCTTGAAAAGTTTGGTAGATCGAGGTTTTTTGAAAGATGTCAAAAACCTAGAAGTTAGATTTTTGTGAGCATTGCACAAAAGGAAAGCAGTCAAGAGTGAAATTTGGCACTGGCATCCATAATACAAAGGGTATTTTGGATTATGTTCACTCAAATGTATGGGGACCTTCTACAACAGCTTCCTTAGGTGCCAAGCATTATTTTGTGACCTTTATTGATGATTTCTCACGTAGAGTTTGGGTGTATGCTTTAAAGTCGAAAGATGAAGTGCTGGGAGTTTTCCTCATATGGAAAAAGTTAGTGGAAACTCAGACTGGCAGAAAAATCAAATGTTTGCGAACAGACAATGGAGGAGAATACAGAAGTGATGCTTTTAATAAAATTTGCCAAGATGAAGGCATCATTCGACATTTTATAGTGAGAAATACACTGCAAAAAAATGGGGTGGCAGAATGCATGAATCGAACGATATTGGAGAAAGTTCAGTGTATGTTATCTAATTCTGGGTTAGATAAGAAATTTTGGGTTGAGGCTTTAGCATATGCATGTCATCTCATAATCGATTACCGTCAAATGCTATTGGTGGTAAAACACCTATTAAAATATGGTATGAAGAACCTACTAATGATTATGATTCTTTACGTATGTTTGGCATATTATCATATTAAGGAATCAAAGCTGATCTAAGAGCAAAATAAACCATTTTTATGGGAATTAATAGGTGTCAAAGGTTATCGCCTTTGGTGTCCAGATACGAGAAATATAATCTTTAGCAGATATGTCACTTTTGATGAATCTACCTTGTTGAAAAAGGTGACAATGGGGCAGTTAGATGGTACTCCAAAACAGGTGGAGGATACTTTAAAACAGGTGGAGTTTGATAGGAAAATTCTAGTAGGAGATTTTAAAGATGCAAACACTCTTGAGGTAGAAGGAGAGTCAGACGAAGAAGACGTTCAAGACGTTCAAATTCAAGAACCTTCACAGTAACAAGAATTAATTGCACTTAGTAGACCAAGAAGAACTATACGGAAGCCTATTCGTTATGATGATATAGTGGCCTACGCATCTTAAATTGCATATGATAGCATTCCATCCACTTTTAAATAAGCTATCACAACTTCAGAAGAGACAAAGTGGAGGAAAGCTATGGAAGATGAAATGAAGTCTCTTTATAAAAATCAGACATGGATTTTAGTTGATCCACCAAAAGGAAAGAAGGCAATTAGGTGTAAATAGGTTTATGCAAATAAAGATGGTTTTCCTAATAGAGATAATTTTCACTATAAAGCACGGTTTGTAGCTAAAGACCATGCTCAAATGGAAGGAATTGATTATAATAAGGTGTTTTCTCTAGTTATAAAACATTCCTCCATTTGAATTTCGTTGGCTTTGGTGGCACAACTTGATATGGAACTACTTCAATTGGATGTAAAAACTGCATTTTTACTTGGAGATTTGGAAGAGGAAATCTATATGACTCGGCCAGAAGGATTCAAAGTTGCTGGAAAAGAAAATATGGTATGCAAACTTGTAAATTCACTTTATGGATTGAAGCAGTGTCCAACGTGGTGGTACAAGCGATTTGATAAGTTTATGTAAGGGCAGAAGTACATAAGAAGTAAATACAATCATTGTGTGTATTTGCATAAGCTACAAGATAGCTCTTTCATTTATCTTCTTCTTTATGTAGATGATATGCTAATAGCTTTAAAGAATAAAGAAGAAATTGAAAAATTGAAGAATCAATTAAATAAGGAATTTGAAATGAAAGATTTGGGCGAAACAAAGAAAATTCTCGACATGGAGATATTTGGAGATAGGAAATTGGAGAGACTTTGTTTGACTCAAAAGCAATATTAAAGAAAGGTACTAAAGCTTTTGGTATGAATGATAAGACCAAACTTGTTAGTACACCTCTTGCTCCTCATTTCAAACTCAGTTCAGCTAAATCGCCAAGAATGATGCAGAACGAGAATATATGTCAAAGGTTCCCTATGCAAAACATTGTTTCGATTTGATTAATATTGTTAAATTTTAAGTTTGGCGCTATGAAGTGCATTTGAAGACATATACAACTTTGTGAGAGAATAGAAGTTAGAATTTGAGAATTTTCGCCAATGTGGAGATTATTGAACTAATGGCTCAAATTCAATGAGCAAAAACATGGTTTTCCTAAAACCATGCATGAAAAATTAAGCAATGAAATTGCTAATTATTACCAAATTAATTACGAGAAATTAGGAAGAATTAAGGAATTGTTTCTCCTATATAAGTAACCAAATTCCTTCATTCTTTAATATGTCTTAGAGCTTGTTCTTATTTGATACCTCTCTCTCTTCTATTCCTTTTGTAATATTTCTTTAGTGAAACATAATTTGGTAGCCTCCGAGGACGTAGGCAAATATTGGCCGAACCTCATTAAATTTTGATGCTCTCTCTATATTTTCATTTTAATATTTTATTTATTTAATAGCTCATTTTTTGAAATAGTATAACTTTATTTTGCTATTTAATTTGGTGGAAAAGACTCAATTTTCACAATACTGCTTAGCTAACATTTCCATATTAAATTCCTTCATATTTCTGAAGCCAAGTCCCTCTTGAGATTAGAACAGCATAACAAATCCCAAGCTAGTAAATGCACTGTCTGTTCATCATTCTTTGGTCTCCACCAAAAATTGGACATATGGGACTAAATGGAATCAAAATGTCCACCGACAACTAAAAACAAGGCCTGACATAGGTGGGAATAGAAAGCAACACTAACTTCAATAAAATCTCCTTCCCTGTAATAGAAAAATGCTTTTCTTTCCAACCAGATAGCTTGCTACGAACTTTGTCCACATTCTAATAAAAATCTCCTTTTTCCTGCCAATCACGGTTGGTAACCCAAGATAATTGGTATACTGCTGAATTGTCTTAACACCCAAAATGCATTGAATTTTTTAATGCAACTCAAGCTTCACATTCTTGCTAAAAGCAACCTCTCATTTCTCGAAATTGATTTTTTGGCTTGACACTACTTCATGCTCATATGAAACTTGCTTAATGACCAACGCTTAAGCTTCATTTGATTTGCCAAAAACAAAACTATCATCCATAAAAAATAAGAGTGTCAAAGATGGAGTCTACCAAGATTCCTTGCAAAGCATTCACTCTTTCAGCCTTTTGTAACATTCAAGAGAACACCTTTACACATATTAAAACCATGTAAGGAAAAAGGGGCTCCCCAGTCGAAGCCCCCTATTGGTAGAGAAAGCTTGACAAGGTTCACTATTAACAAGCAAAAAGTAAGATATAGAGGTCATACACATAATTATGAAATCAATAAAAGCATCTAGAAAACCCATCTTAGACATGTCAACCCCAATTTTTTTAAAGGATCCACGCCTAATTTTGTTTCTAGAGTCGACACTTAATTTATTTTTTAATTAGATCAAACTAATAAAAAACCTATTAATGACTCTAATTTAATTAACCATATTAATTAATTGGCCCAATTAATGAGATACTAAATCCATGAACCCAAAAAGGATTCGGAGACCATGACATGAACTCAATCTTAGACTCAAATTATTCCAAATGTAATGCAGGTTCAATGAATTAACCCAAATAAGGAGTTTTGGTTTTTTGGACTGCTATTTGGGGTGATATCCCAAATATGCCTACATATTCCCTTTTTTATGGGAAATCAAGGCCAATGTAGTTTGAATGCCTAATTATAGGCAAGAAGAAGAATGTATTAATGTATGAAGTGTATGTTGTGTATTTTATAATGCCAAAAATTAATATTTGGCTACTTAGCAACAAAAGAAGAATTAGGCACTTAATGTCAAAAAAAGTACAAAGATGATTGAATTCAAATCAAGATTTAAAGCATACCTAATTTAAAGAGTTTCAAGTTGACGATTGCTTGAAAAACTCACGAAAAATTTTCCAAAAGCTTAAGAATTTCCTAAAAACTAAGTTCTTTGCTTGAATTTTGCTATAGTATTCGTGAGTCAATTTTTCCGTCTTGAAAATGGTGAAAAAGACTATTATTTATATAAAAATGATTGTCCGACGCACGAGGGCATAAGACATCGACAATAGACACTGCAGGATTCTACACAAGCTGCCACAGGGTGCACAAAGAGCTACAAGTGGGGGCACAATAAAAGCTACTCACGGGGTGTGCAAGGTGCTGCGTGGGGACCGTGGAAGAGATGCACGCACATCTTGCACACGCAAATGGCACAGGTTGCCGCCAATTTTAGATTGTCAAAACTAATTTTTCTGGTAGTTCTGCAGCTTTTCCAGACATTTCAAATATCATGAACTTTTTTTTAGGACATTTCAAATATCATGATGGCATACTTCTGAGGTTGTTTGACAATGACTTCCGGTCCAATTAAAAGAATTTTAGGGTACCGACAAAAATGATATGTCAATTTAACCCTTTAAATGAAGGAATTCTCCCACAAACTTTGTGACAACCTACGACATAGCACTTTAAAAAGCTGTCGGTCTCAGAATTTCCTTTTTAGAAAGCTATTTTAAGCCCCAAAAGGACACCATATACAAAAGATATCCAAAATTTCAATATTCATAGCTGCCCCCACTGAGTTTTACAAAAATAATTTGTAAGACCCAGTATTGTTTTTTAATGGCAAATTTTAGCCTACTTCACCATTTTGTTCCTCCTACATTTTTTTTTGTAGAAAAAACTAGTATCTATATATGTAAGAATGACGTAAGAATTGTGTGTTTTAAAATATCTTTTAATTCTAAAATGATTCAAGCTATCAAAATCCAAAAGAACTACTATGTAAAGCAAAAGTGATTTTAGTGTCAGCCATTCCATGACAAAATTGATCAAGGATGGGCGTTTAGCGCCAAAATTGGATTTTGCCTCTTTTGAGGACTTAAAGAGAATTTTTGCCTTTTTGAGGACTTTGAAATAATTTTTTGAAAAGAGATTTATTAGACCAAAAATCTATCAAAAGTTAAAAAGATCAATTTAGAAAGATAAGGCTTGGTTCCATATATGGCTCAGATAGGGGTCACAACGGATTAGAATTTTTCCAGGCTCATGTCAAGTTTGAGGCCCATAAAGAGATGATGGAAGGGATATGCCACTTGCTTAAGGATTCTTGCGCTATTACTAGCTGGTCCGGGTTTTTCTTTTTCATGAAAGTTTTGAGATTGGAGTTGTTGACGCTAGATTTTTGCCCCAAAATGATCGATCATGATAACACTCAAGCTTGATAAGATGTCCAGAATTCCAATCAGTTCGATTTCTCTTTGTCCTGAAAAATATTTAAATGTTTTAATCTCAAAGTTTTTCTTCTTCTTTTATAAAAAAATGTATATTTATCGGTTGGTTTTAAATTTAAATTTATAGTAACAAAAAAACAAATAAAGAGAATCTAATGTTAATTTTAATTTTATTTCATCTTATTAATTTTTATTTTTATTTTATCAAAAATTTTATTAAGAAGAAATTAATTAGAAAGAAGAGGAAAATTTAATTAAAAGAAGAAGAAAAGAAGAAGGAGGAATTAAGAAAGGAGGAGAAATTATAAGAAAAGAAAAGAAAAGGGGTTGAAAAGGAAGGAGTTCAAAGAAGAAGAAAGTGAAAAAGAAGGAGGGAAATAGAATAGGATTAGGAGCCGAATCGAACTAGAATAGGTTCAATTAAAGATTTATTCCTTCTGATTTCAGCTACCAAAACGCGGTGCTTCGAAGTGAAACGGTGTCATTTCATCAAGTGGGAACACAAAAAATAATAATAAAATAAAACATTGTGTTTAGCATGAAATGTAGATGAGGAAGGCATGGAACATAGATATTAGAAAGAAACAAAAATAGAATGGGAATGGAGGCACAAAATTGCGAAGCAGAGACTGGAAAACAAAGAGAGAATGAGAGGACAGGAAAGAGGAGGAGGGAGAAACAGAAAGGAGAGAGAGAAGTTTCATTTTTGTCTTGGAGCATAGCAGAGCTAGTACGGAGGGGAGCAGAGAGAGCAACAAATGTACAAAGAACGACCTCCATTGGTAAAAAAGACAAAGGCATGCATTGAAGAAGCGTAGATTAGTGGTACCAAACGAGGCAGAGAGGAGAAAATGAGCGTCAAAGGTACGTCTTTATCGCCTATATAAGCAAAAGAATGAGGTAAGAAATAGGGGATTCTGGAGAGAGCTTCCTAGGGATTCTGTAGAGAGCTTCTGGAAAATTGAGAGGAGAATTGGAACAAAAGCAATTAGTAAAAATTGTAAGGTTTCTTCGATTTGATTTTAGGGTTTTTAGTTTCTAAAATTTGTGAATTTCATAGTCAATATTTTGTATAATTGAGGGATTTCAAAATTAGGGTTCTTAGATTTGGGGATTTTTGGGAATCTGGTTGCTTCTGATTTGTAAATGGTAGTTTAAGTTCTTAATTCGAAATTGATTCAAAATTAAGAACTGATTAGCCCAAAATCCTTCTATTCTAAAGAAAACCTTCTGTTAAGAAACTTGGAGCTTGTAAGGAATTCTGGAGTTTTCAATTGCTATTGAAAAGTAATTTGAGGTACTATTTAATTTCTGCTCCATTTTTTTTTTTGTTCAATAATAACTGGAATTAATTGGGAGCCAAATTAAATGGTGTGTGTTTTGTTTACTCCTTATGACTGCAAAGATTGAATTAATTGTGTTGTTGTTTCTATAATTGCTGTGATTTGGATTGTCATTCTAT
Source organism: Croton setiger (assembly GCA_948099555.1). Taxonomy (NCBI): domain Eukaryota; kingdom Viridiplantae; phylum Streptophyta; class Magnoliopsida; order Malpighiales; family Euphorbiaceae; genus Croton; species Croton setiger. The sequence continues at coordinate 11,937 of CANUEY010317369.1, read as the reverse complement.
GTTGTTGGATTTAATCCTAGAAGTCTGCTTCTAGTTGTTACCTTGAAATGGATATTTATTCTAAATGAGTTTAAGTGCAGTCTGAGTTTTATGATTGCTTTGATTCATGACCTTGGTCTTTGTCTACCATCTTTATTTATGTTTCATGTTCTCAGTTTGTCTTGTTCATGTTCTTTATTTATTCAAGCTGTTACATATTCAAATTGTTTAAATTACTATCGTTTCACCTTTTGCTCAAGTACCTGCTGCTACTGTTTTGAGTGTCAATCTGCATGTATCAGTGCTTACTGCTATGTTTCTTGTTCATTATTATTTCTATTTTTAGATTCTAGATAAGTAGAATCTAATGCCAGTTTTGTGTGGTGAATGTGAATGCTATTTAGGTCAGCTTATTCCTTTTGTTATACACATATTGTTCTAGTTTTTGTCAGCCTTAGATTTCTGAAATCTATTCTGGCTTCCATTTTCAAAGTATGCTTAGCTTCCTAGTCAATGTTTGAACCTTCTATTGCATATCCAGTTTAGTTTATGAATCCCGTTTTTGTATGCTTAGCTTTAAGACGTTGAAATTAATGCTTAGGTTTGAAGCAATGGTCAAGTGTTTATGACCATATTTAACTATTATTTTGATCCATTAGCTATTGTTGTTCATGACTTATTGCTTTAAGAGATTACAAAAAAATAAATATGTTTGAAAGATTGAGTTTAAACAATGAATATTGGATGTATGTTGTGTTGTGATTATGGATTTCTGTTAGTGGTCACTGCCATGTTGTTGATATGTAAAAAGGGAAGTTTAACACTTGCTGATTCTTGTGTGGCCTTTGCAAAAAAAAAAAATGTTGTCTAAATAACAAACTTCTAACTATTTTTGGTTTGATCTGAAACACTGTTTTTCAAGCCTAAAATTGCTTTAGAGGTCATTGTTTTAGATTGCTCAAAATGTTTCAATTAAACTTTGGTTGACGAATGTGGTTTAAGTTTTCATTAATGTTTCTGTGAATAAGTCATAAGGACTGTTTTGATGCTTCATACATATTAAGGACTGTTTTGTAATCTTTAAAATATTAGGGATTTTTTAGGGTTGTTACCTATTCTTGAGGACTGTTTAGGTTATTTGATGCATGTAGGGTATGTCACAAGGACCATTTCTGAAGAAAAAAAAATGTATTTAGGGGCCAATTTAGTAATTTGCATGTTTAAGGGCTATTTTCGCAATTTCGCATAATCAGAGACTATTTTATGAATTTATTCGTTCCATGGACTGTTTTGTAGTTTTAACATGTTAAAGTAGCTGTTTAGTAAATTTCCATGAATGTGAGGACCTTTATGTAATTTTCTATAACTTAGAGTACTTTTATGTAATTTTTCATGCATGTTTTAAATGTTTAATTTTATATGTTTGTGGGGTATTTTGGGTGTCAATAATTAATTACAGGGTCAAAAGGGTAGAATGTAACTATTTTAGGACCTAATTGTAATTATTTTCTCCTATGGAGAAAGAATAATTAGCTTAGGACGTGAATGATTTAATTTCAGCAATTTAATTTCTGGATTTTACTGCTTTTATAATTGTGATTGCGCAAACAACCGATTATTGCCAAATTAGGAACATCTCTAGAAAAAAATAAAATGACTTTTCTTAATTAATAAAAACTTAACTTAAATTTTGGAAAACAAAAATGATTTATTAAAGGCTGATAAATTCGGGCGTCAATTAAAATAAAATTTCGATCGACGTACCCAAGCCTCTTACCCCGAAACTCTGGTTCCAGACCTTGCCTTACTTTTAAAATTAAATGGAGTCAACTTTTTATAAAAATTGATTAATTTTCATAAAAATTAAAAATGGTTCTCGAAGTGAGGTGACTCAAACTTTTTAAGATCAACTAGCTCGGTAATGCAAAATAATGTTTTATCATTACTTTTTGAAAAAGAAAACTCGAACTTCAAAATTAGGCAAGATTTTGGCCATAGTTGAAAGCGAATTAAAATTCATTTTTGCTCCACCGCGGGCATTAACAGGACTGATATTTTGTTAATGCTTATTATCCTTGAGAATTCTCTCATGACTTTTAACTTCATTGAGGAAGAAATCTTCTGCCCCCCCAATTTTCCAAAGTATTGATTTTGACTTTAGCGAACCTGTCTATTCGAATTAAAAATTGAGACGAGTAAAGCTACTAAAGAGACATGAGAAAAGAAGCAGAAAATGTTAATGATACCGTTACCAGAATCATATTAGGAAAAGATTGAAGAAGCAGTGATCCAAATGGAATATGGAGAAGATTCGAGATTAGTGAGAATTGCTTTTTGGAGGCAATGAACCAATTAAAGCTTTGACTGGACAAACAAATTTTTTGTTGAGTTAGGGCTGTTTGTAGCCCGATAAATTGAATTAGGGTTGTTTATAACGCAAAATGACAACTTGATAGATGATATTAGATGATTTAGAAGAAATTACATATGATGATTTGTGTTGGACGATGACTTAAAGAATGATACTAGATGACTTACATCTTATGATGAAATTGAGAAAATGACTTAGAAATGATTTACGTCTTATGATGATTTTAAAAAATAACTCGATTTTAAACAATCTTTCTTGAGAACGACACTTAAAATGACCCTTGAAATGGTGACTTCTAAAAGGATTTAAATACACTTTTATGAAATTATAGAGTTGACTCTCCTAAAAATATTTGAAAGCACTCTTCATTATTCCATTTTTATCTCCAATTTTTTTCCTAGACCTTCCTTTTAAGTTTTCGATCTAGTGAGCTGCCCATTTTTCCCTAAGCTATCTTTTTTGGGTTTTCAACTTAGCGGTATCTTCTTTTTATTACATTTTTTCATTTTTAATTTTCATTCTTTTTTTAATTTCTATGTTTTCAAATTGACAAAGAAAAATTGCATTTGTGATGGACAAAATGAAACTTTCCTTAAATTTAAGTTGCACCCAATTATGTTGCTACATATCTCCAAAATAGATTTTGAAATTTTGAGCTTTAAGGAGAATCATATCCATGTAGTTCTCGTGTTGATGCAAGCTGAATTTTAAGACATGGCTTAAACATTAATGCAAGCTTGGATTTTGAGGCAGGCCTTAACTTGCAACCTTGGATTTTATGGCAGGCTTTGACTTGTAAATGCAACCTTAGATTTTAAGGCAGACTTTGACTTGTAGATGCAACCTTGGACTTTAAGCAATGCTTTAACTTGTGAATATGACCTTTGATTTTAAGGTAGGCTTGAAGCTGTGAAGGTGATCTTGACTTTAATAATCGAGTAAATTTTTTTGCTTGGAAAAATTGACTTGGGTTATACGATTGGACTAATTTGTATCTGTACAGATGAATTGACTCATGGCAGAGTTAACTTGTATTTGCATGGCTGAATTGACCAATGGCAAAGTTGACTTGTATTTGCATGGCTTAATTGACCTATGGCAATTGACTTATATTTACATAGCTATATTGACCCATGACAGTTTTGACTTATGTTTGCATGGCTGAATTGACCCATGGCTAATTGAACTTGTATTTGCATGGCTGAATTAAACCATGGAAGAATTGACTTGTGTCCACTTAGTATTAACTTGAACGAAAATTAAAATGTATTCACCATAAAGAGTTTTGAATACTTTGCTTTCTTGATATTATTGTGGTAACTTGAATACTTAGGTAGAATGTCCATTCTATATACTTTCACGCTCTTTTTTGGAATGCTCTTGAAGAATAAAAAATTCTAACTAATCTAAGCGTTCCTTATCTTTGCCAACTTTACTGAGTATGAAATTTGGTTTCAAACTTTTGAAGCCTTGCTATGTTTGAATGCTAAAGCTTTGGATGTTAAAGTTTTGTATGAATCTTGAGATTAAAATGATCACCCACTTTGAAATTAAAATTTAAGCTTTGCCACTTATTTTGATATTGAAATTTGATTACCCGCTTTTAGGTGAAATCTAAGTTCTATTATTTACTTAGCGTTCCTCCTCTCTATAAGGAATTTCAAGGAAATTTTCTTTGACTTAAGAAATGGTCCTTGTTTGTGAGGAATTTTACTGTGATGGCTTCGGCCCTTTCCTTAAGGAATTTCAAAAGAACACTTTCCTTTTCTGTTGCTGTTCAACTTACTGAAACTTTGCGAATAGCTCAAAGTTGATGTCGTTTTATCACCCACTTAGCAATCCTCCTCTCCATAAGGAATTTCGATGGGATTTTCTTTCGTGTTTGACACTAATCTTTTGGAAAGGGTTCTTTTCTTAGCTTGTCACAACTTTGTAGATGGCTTGATATTTGACTATGTGACATTCTCAGATGCCCCAATCCATGTATTTTCTTGAGATTTGCCTTATTAGAGCAATTGATGCATGCAATGTAAATGAATTTTTCTTTGCCAATTTTCTTTTCTTTTTTCTTTTTTTTTTGTTTGTTTGTTTTTTTTTAAGAAAAAGAAGAAGATTTACTTTTTAATTATGAATAAAGAAGACGATAGAGAGTAATTGAAAACTAAGAATTGTTTATTAAAGAAATCATGACTAACAAATTACATCTAGAATTGAATGTTGGACTCTTTAAAGGAAAAGACTCGAACAAAATGGAATACTTGAAGACGACTCTATGAGTTTTGGCCCTAGACTAGATACGGAATGGATAGAATATAGCAGTTTCACTCTTCTAAACGCTTCAATCAAATAAAAAATGCTTTAAGTAGCTTGACCCATTGTCTTTAACCCTTCTTCTATTCTTCTTGCTTGATTATGCAATCTTATCAAAGAGACTCAGTGCATCTTGTAATTTCTAAAGATAACTCAAAAGGATTGAGAAATCATTGTTCCAATCTTATGATATTAAATCCATGGTTAGGCAGGAAATTGATCTTAATTCTTTGGAATTATCAATCCTTTATCAACGAGTTATTGGATCTTCTTTTTTAGTGCTCGACATATTTCAGTATCATGACCATTGCCTTGATTATATTCACAAAATTCTTAACAGTTTTTACTTATAGAAATTTTTATATATTAGAATTTTGATATGTGAAGTAATTTTCAATGGAATTCTTCATATTAATTAAGTAATTAGTGTATAGATAAAACTTGATTAATGATAAATTGGTAGTGTATATATATTATTCTGATCTATTGTTAATATTATAATTTTATAAAATATAGCATAAAAATAAAATAAAAAAAGTAAATATGAAATCATGCATTTCGTTATATATGAAATATAAAAAAGAAAATTAAAGATCAATATTGAATTATATAAGGTCATCGAATTGAGTGGGGAGCGAGCAAAACAAGCAGAGGTTGTATTCCAATCCTGATTTTGAGATAAGTATAAATGCTAGAGATAACACTCTATTGGTGTGCTACTTGTAGCTATGGAATTTGTGATTAATGATTCTTAATTTATTTAACAGTTTATTTGGATAATTGATTAATTGTTTATATGACATCCCTAACCAAACCAAACCAAATGTCATTTATGACGTCATTTAAGCATATCATGAAAATGTTATGGAATAAGGGAGGGAGAGTTGGGACATCCCTAACCAAACCAAACGTCATTCATGATGTCATTTAAGCATATCATGCATTTTCATATTTTTCATCGCATAAACATCATTTTAAACTAAAGTTGCTTATTTATTAAGAAATTATGATTTGAATATGTAATGAAATTAAGTAAAGAATGTGAAAAAGTTAAGTTTTAGGCTTGTTTATAGTCGGTCGACGTAAACGAAGTCTGTTTAGGGTTTTTGCTCGCGCGATCAATAAAACGTTGGAAACGTGGAAAATTTAAAAGAAATGTTTGGCTTGGTTATTGAATAAATATTATTTATTTTGGAATCCTAACACTATGACGATGTTGTACGATTTTGGCTCCGCCGGCATCACCGAGGTTCCGGAGTCAATTTTGGGCGCCGACGTGGCCGCGAATATTTTTCGAACCCGATTTCGCCGAAACTTTAAACATTGTTTTTAATTATTATTTTAATAATAAAAGTGAAATAAAATAAATTGAAGAAGTTGTTTTTGGGCAGAAACAAAAGAAGGGAAAAGGAATGAAAATAGGATAAAGTAGGTTTAGATATTTTTTATTAAGTAACAAACTAAGTAGGAGGTGTGAAGGTGGTTAATTAGATTTGTTTCTAGGATGATTAAGGACCTAGATGAAGTGGTGAAGAGGTGGAAGAGGCAAGAAAACAGAAGGAAACGAAGGAAAACAGAAAAGAGAAGAAAAGAGAGAGAAAAGAAAAAAAAGAGAAAGAAAAGGAAAAAAAAGAAAAAAAGCTTTGATTTTATGGCTTCTGTGTAATCTTTAGAAGTGTTAGAGAAGATTAGAAGTGAGAGAGAAGGAAGGAAAAGGCTGGAAGAGAAGGAGAACAGCAAAAACAGTAAGGTTGTGCAGAGAGAAAACAATGAGCGGGAAGGGAGAAAGAAAAAGAAAAAGAAGAAAATCTAGCTTGCACGGTTTAATTTGGGGCTGAGGGATCCCTAGAGAGTGTTCTTGGGAAGAGATTGGTGGTGAGAAACGGCTGGAAAGTCGCCGGAAAATCGCCTGAAAGTTGGATCTAGAAGCAGGGAAATTGGGCAAAATTTAGGGGCTGGAGGTTGAAGAAGATCAAAATGGCAGCAAGGGCTGCGTTTTGATGAAAATTACTTCCTGGGTACCTAAATTTGATAAAATTACATTTTGACCATTAAAGTTTATAATTTAATGCAATTTAGTCCTTTAAAGTTTTAATTGTTTTCAATTTAGTCCTGCCAGAATTGATTTTTGATAAATTGCATTTTGACCCCTAAAGTTTTTGCCGCATTACAATTTAGTCCTTCCGCCTGTTTTTAATTTAAAATAATTATATTTTGACCCCTAAACTTACTGTCGCATTACAATTATACCCTTGGAAAGTTTAAAATGTTTCAATTTCACCCCCTTTCCAAATTGAGTTTTGGAAATTATAATTTGACCCCAGAACTTGCTGCCAGACTTCAATTAAACACAGAAAACTTTGAAAAACTATTCAATTGAGTCTTTTTTGGTTTAAATTGAATTTATTTTTATTGTTTGGACATATTGGCTAATAAATTAAGTTTGATAATTATAAGTATTGTTATATATGATTAATATTTGATAAATTAAGTTTAATAAATAATTTTAATAGTATTTTTAAATATTTTTAATATATAAAATATGTGATTTAAGTTAAAATTCAAGGGAAATAATATTATTTGATATTGAAATTAAATTATTTAAAAGAGATAAATGTTTAATCATGCATCATAGCATATGTAAATTGTTTATATGATAATTTGAACATTTTTGCTACGTTATGTAAAATAGGAGCATCAAGTATTAGAGGGAGGCGGGTTAAACAACCCGAGACCCAGGCTAGCTTACAGCATTGAGGTAAGTGTAAACTTACTGATTTTTGTTTGTGAATTGTGATATGTTAAATATTATTGAAATTGAACTATTTAGACCAATACTAAACTAGTCACTTGATTATATGAAATTGATATTATATGCTTATTGAACTGGTTGGACCAGTATTAAAGCCCGATCAATTGGTTTATTTGTTTTAAACATATGATTATTAAACTGTTTGGATCGGTACTGAAGCCCGGTCATTTAGATTTATTAAATATTGAACATTGTGATTTTGGTCATTGAGTCAGTACTGAAATCCGACCAATTGCCTTATTGTGAATTGTTATTTGATATATATACTGTTTGGACTGGTATTAAAGTCTGGTCATTGGATTATATGAAATATTGCAATAAACGCTTATATGTCATATCATTGCATCCTTATAAGACTTAATAAAGGCTGTTGTGATCGTCATGACCAGTATTTGCATATTTTACTAAAGAAACCTACAGGTTTCTATATGAATTGACGGATGGACCTTTGGGTCAACATATTGCTACGGATGGACCTTCGGGTTGATATATTGCCACGGATCGACCTACAGGTCATATTTTGAACTGATTTATGATTCATTCAATTCCATTGTTTCTGATCGACCCATGATAAATTCAGGTCTAGTATTAGTGGCTAATGCTCAGTTAAATTCCCAGGCGCAATACTTGACTTGATTAATCACAACGAAGTTAAATGGAAATTACATGTCATTGCATTACTATATTAATATGTCTTGATAATTTCTATAAGAATGTGAACTATTGCAGATTAACGGACGATATGGTAACATTGTTTTATGTTGTTTTATTTGTTTTAGTTTACACTTCCTCAGTATATGACTCATGCAATTTATGTTTTCAGGTTTGCTTCTTGAGTGAATTCTAGCACTTCACTAAGATATACACAGGTCGGTTCAGCTGAAGGCTAGGCCTCTCTCCCTTGTTTTGCATTTATGTATAGTTGCATATAGACTTTGGTTTACGTTATGTGTTATAATGAATAGACATAAGTTTTGGCACGTAAATTATAAATGGTATAATTATTATGTCCTTATGGTAAATAGTTTTTGTAAAACTAATAATATATGTAAATTATGGTTTGTAAACTGTTAAGTTTGATATTGGTTTGTTGTTGTTGATTATTGTTATGTAAAATGTTCAGTATGGTCAATATGTTATAAAAAATGGCATATTTTATGACGTATAGGTATTAGGGTTGGTTGTTACACAACTAAGGTTTAGTGAAAAGCATCTAACCTCCATTGTTCATGTTGTACACCCCTCATCGCTCTGAAATAAACAACACTTCATTAAGATCACCTTAGCAAACCCACAATAAATTGATGCGCCTTGAAATTTCTCTAATAAGCTCCCAAGTTACATATTTTTTCGAACTTTCAGGGCATGCATAAATATCAGAGAAACACCAACTACCATCAATCACCACATCAATATGGCATAGAGATGAAAAGAGAATATGCCCATCAAATTATAGTCCTAAAAAGAGCTACACCGCCTCTTCTACCCGGAGCAAAAGCATAATCAACAATCACAAATTTATAAAAACCACAAGAATTCCTAATTAACTCACTAATAAATAATCTAGTTTCTAATAAAAAAAACATTGGTACATGAGACCTACAAAGATCTCGTAGATGTTGAATTGCTTTCAATTTACCCAATCCTTAGCAGTTCCATACTAAGCACATCATGGTTCCCGGTGGGGATGAATAGCAGCCTCTACCAATTTATGATTAGAAGTGAAACCTAATGCCGCATAGGTTCTCTTTTAAGTTTGAGAATCAATCTCCATAGGAGAAAGAGGTTATTTAGTTTATCTTTTACAACAGTAACATCAACAGTATAATCTAGGCCTTTCAGCAAAAAGTGAGCCAATTGCTTATGTCTTCTCTTAAATTTCGACTTAACAAAATATGTCCAAAGTTTAGGGGGGAAGAAACTTGATTTACAAAAACATCTTTGAGTAAGGAATGATTAATTTCCGGTGAAACACCACTTTTCTACAACAAGGACTAATTTTCATTGAGAATTTGGTTAAAGTGAGCTTAGGGTCATGATTGATGGAAAAAGGTTCTTTGGTTGGAGGAATATAAGAAGGAGAAGATGAAATAATTTCAGAGGATTGTGAAATTGATTTCAGCAGCTGAGGATTAGGAAGTTTCTTGGCTAAATCAGCAAGGCCACGAACTAGAATGTGAAGAAAGGTTGAGGAATTAAGAAAATTTGGTAAAGGAATGGAAGGTGGAATCGTGGATGAAGGAATAGGCTGAGATGAGGTGTTTGGCAAAACGGTAGAGGTACGTGCGTTTTGCGGGGTGGGTTAAAAACTGCTGCTAAATTAAAATTATTCAAAATGCCAGCAGCATCTGCGTTTTGATCAACAAGACCATGTTGCTCAGTACCCAAATTCTGACTCTACACTTCATCACTTTGCAGCTCTTGCCGATTTTCTTCAAAAACCTCAACCAACTTCTCACTTCTTCTATGTTGCACATTAATATCTTTCAGTTTAGAAGCAATATCATCAGTATCAACCACATCTTCCTCATATCTTTATTAACAGACCCCTCTTCTAGATTCAAATTCTAAGCTTTAGAATCAACACCTTGAGCATTACTAACATTAATTTTCATTTAACGAAACCAAACTAAAACCTCCTTCCTAGACTAGCCACAAAGGTGAGCTTTAATATCATTAGAATATGAAAAAATTTTAACCCCCGAAAGATTCACATTCTCATAGGAAGGATAATATTTAACAGAGTGACCACAAATTCCACATCCATAACAAAACAATGGCCCCTCATATTTCATTGGAACCCAAATTTCTCTACCTAGAATTTTAATCATGGAACCTCGAAAATGGTTTTGATAAATTTAGTTCAACCCGTAATCGAATAAATTTTAATGATGTCTCCACCACTTCTTCATCCCAACTCCTAAAGGTTCGCAATTTCCTCATAATTGTCCTCCCACTTCTTCTTTCATGAAATTTATTGGCAATTCATAAGCTCGAACCTAGAAGAAACACTGTGAAAAATCAATTGAAGAAGCTTGTTCATTACCAAAAACTCTTTCAAAGACAATAAGTGCTTATTGAAATGCCAAGGACCATTCTCCAAAACTGAATCTATATCTCTCTAATGTTGAAACTGAATCAGATAGACATCTTTCCTCCACTCCCGTGCCTTAACCCCATACCTAGACCTTCATGCTTTAACCATAATTTCCATTAAATCAAATTTATTGTTACCTATTTGTATTAAGCATAGTTTCCATTGAAGTTTTATGAAAAAAAAATTATAGTAGTGGTATATATATACTATTTGTATATTAAAAAAAAATACAAGAATTAGAAACATAATAATAATTTAATTTAGTGAAGGTCAACCAAAATGTACAGTAAAAAATGCCAAACTTACCAAATTCATGATAGAGGAATCTAGAGAGACCAGCTTGAGTTATTCCTAGTATAACATCATTGATGGTCTACAAAATTATCACAAATATATATAGTAAGTAATTCGAAGATTAATTTCTATATTTCAAGTTAGATTATTAGAAGAGGTGTGACTCACTACTTTCATTTTATTCTTCACAATCTTGATATCGTCCAAGCTAATTGAACGATAAACGATTCTCTTAGGCTTCAAGCCAACTCCATATTCACCTTTTAAAGGGGTTTTTGTATCTTTCAAGAATAAAATTGTTGCGACAAATAAACTCAAATCAACCAAGGTGTTCCACACCAAATTTAATATCATGTAAATGCCCAAAATCAATTTCCAGATCCTACTTGATGATTCAATATTAGAAGCAGCTCTTTTTTGAATTGGTATGGTTGGTAATGCTTCTGGATCACAGGTTTTTGTCGTACAAGCCAACATAACAGACATTAAGGAAGCTCCATCGCCCATTGAATGGTGGATTTTGAAAATTCCAATAGCTTGTGCATATGAGGATTGGAGATTTAGTATATGAAGTTCCCATAATGGCTTTGTCATTTCCATTGGTATTGTGGTTAAATAGGAAATGTAGTCTTCAACTAATTGGTCAGAAGACTCTGTCTTTTCTTCTAAATTTGGTATAATAATATGATCTTCAACATTAACAGATGTTGGTGTCCATGTCATTTTCCTGTTTTTGACCACCTGATTTTCACTTTGAATTAGGAAAAGTAGATAACTTTATCATTAATTATTTAATTTAAAAGTTCACTAGCAAAGTACAATCTTCCATTTAAAGAAAGTTATTGGAGTAAAAGTTTTCTTTTTTATTATCCCAATACAACCTTACCTAATAGCCTAATAGCATTGTAATTCTTGATATGTTATTTCAGATGGTATAAGAAGAAAGTTTACTTTGTTGAAGGGAAAAAAAAAAAGTTACTGGAGCAAAACTTTTCTTTTCTGTTTCTTTTTTTTTTTTTTTTTTTTTTTTTTTTTTTGTAAATGAAAAGTGTGGGTGTTTATAAAACAAAAAAA
>CANUEY010317363.1:0-39925 GCA_948099555.1 Croton setiger | reverse complement strand
AAGAATTTAATTTTTTATAATTATGATAAGAGTATAAGTGAATTAATAAATAAATAAATATTATAAGATATAAATATAGATTCATAATTTACTATTGTGATACAATAATTTTAATAAAAAGTAACAAATATTATAAATTAACTACAAAAATTGCCACATAAAAATCGTGCCATGTAATTACAAAGTCATTAGTTATTATATATTTTAATAGATAGAGAGATACTTAATTTAAATGTAAAGTGATTTAATAAAAATATGAGAAATTCTAAGATTTTAATATAATTTTCTACCGTTACAGTGACTTTATCAAGTTAATTATCATACAAACAAAGGTATTAACCAAAAAAATAATAATAATAATCTAACTCCCAATATTATTTAAATTTTCTATTAACCAACAAAAGGGTCGTGGCTCACATTTTGGACTGTTCGACCCTCATGGAGCGGGTTTGGGTTTTTCTATATTATGAACCGGATAGATAGAAAATGGGGTGGCAATATGAGGTAAATCTAGCCATAGGCGCTTTGACACGTGGAATGAATATCAGATAGACAACGGCTTCCTTCCAAGACTCTGGTGGTTCTGGTTAACGCGCGAAGCTGCCCCACCGCCCGTATCCAAAATCGCGGTTGCGCAAGAGAGCCTTCCATTTCGATCTTCGAAGTTGGAGAAAATTGAAAGCAGAAATGCCAGTAGCACCTTCAATTCCTCGCATTCATTCGCCATTTCTGTGCTGTCCTCTTAAATTATCGTCTTTTACTGCTTCCTCTTTGTCTTCCATCAAGTCTGCAAGAAATCAACGGTCCCCTGCATCTTATCCATGCATCAGAGCTGCTGATCTTGATCAAAATACGGTTCTGTCTCCATCCTTACTCTTTCTTTCTTTCTAATTTGAGTTAGAAACGTTTCTAATTTGAATTTTATAACGAAACCAGGTAGTAGCCATAACTGTTGGAGTTGTAAGCGTTGCAATCGGAATAGGGATTCCTGTCTTCTACGAAACTCAAATTGACAATGCTGTAAGTTAATTTTCCTAATTTTACAGTTTTTTTATTGAAGAAAATAGTACATTTTGCACAGTACCTAACCGCATTGTTTACTTTGTTCGGTAATCAGGCAAAGCGAGAAAATACTCAGCCTTGCTTCCCCTGCAACGGCACCGGTGCTCGTAAGTAACTCTTATGACCCTCGTTTGGTCTAATATGCTTCAGAGTTTTTGTTGATATTAAGGTAAGGTTTCGCAAGTCTGTAATGTAATGTAATCAGATGGTGATTATGCTATACTAGATGAATTCCAATGTGATTATAGGATGGTCATTACACTGGTTCAGAAAACATTGTGCTAGCATTTGTGGAGGGCTTGTAACCCAGTTCGAAACTGGTTTCTAAGATTTGCATCTGAAGTTGAGTTCTTCAAATGCAATGTTGGCTTTATAATGGACGAATTTTCATTTAAATGGATATTGGCATCATCTAAATTACATGAAAAAAGATGGAATAATTGCTTCTTATTAGGCTGCAGAGATCTGAAATTCTGAATACTAGATACGAATTTCTCAATGTGATGAGATTGAATATGATATGAGATTTCAAGCATTACTAACTGATCTTTCCAATGTGCTATGACCATATTAAAAACTTGTGTATTTAAGTCTGTTTCTTAGTTTCGTAACTGGACTGCTTTTCCTCTCCAGAAAAATGCAGATTTTGCTTGGGAAGTGGTTCAGTGTCAGTAGAACTTGGTGGGGATGAGAAAGAAGTTTCTCGATGCATAAATTGCGATGGCATTGGTTCTTTGACCTGCACAACATGTCAAGGTAGCGGAATTCAACCCCGGTATCTTGACCGCAGGTATGAATCCTTTTCCAGGATAATACAATTATCAATTTGAGAGGAGACAGAATTGCTGTTATGGTTTCTGGACTGGATCTGCTTAGCTAACACACAAGCGTGTATTTTTGTTGCAAACAGAGAGTTCAAGGATGATGATTAGAGCCTTTCAGAAGCACATAAGCAATGTTTTTGTATTAAATCCAATGGCAGGTCAACTTGTCGCGGAAACTAGAAGAGATCAAAACTAAACAAATTTTCTGCGTAATTTTTTGATTTGTCTTCTTCTTCTCCTCTTGTTGCATGATCACATGACCGACTGGTGGTATTTCACCCCTGATCTACACTGGCTAAGATATTGTATTTGATTAGTGCCTAATCATCTTGATTATGTAAATTGTTATCATCATCTACTACTACAATTTAAGCCACAAACCTTGGCTTAAGAATGGAGGATATATTTACTGTATCAATGCAAGCACTTCTTTTCATTTTTGCCGGCTTGCTCTTGCTTCTATTAGCCTACCTCATAATGCTTGAGCCCGTAAATAGAAATATTTTTGAATTATAGCATAAGTTCAGGACGACTACCCAAGAAAGGGACTGGTTTGAGAACCAGATAAAATGCATACTCAGAATTTGTAGATACTGACCATTGACCAAGCTTAATGGTAAAAGTTAAACCATATGATGGTTAACTCGTTAAAACTATTTATAATTTTCAGCACTACAAATAATATTTACATAATGAAAAAGACCATAGTCTCTCCTTTAACCTAGGAAAAAGTTAGATCTGCCACACTTCTCTTTTAACCACATCACCCTTGTATAATCATCTTCCATCAACGATAGAAATGCGACCCGCAAGTTTGGCTCCTCAAAGAGGTCCAATGCTGCAAAGTAGAGTTGTTGATCAATGCCATTTATCCCATCCAGGGATTTAATGCAATTAGTTATTGAGAATTTTTCATCGTTTTGCTTTGGGGCAACCTTTCTCCAACTTGAAGCAGCTACCATATCTAATAAGGCTTCCGCCATAGCTTCATTTATTTCTTCATCCTTTTTGTTCTGCTCTGAAGAATATGTTGCAGAAGGCTTTTTCCTTTTTCTCTCTGCTATGTTCTTTACCCGCTTATTTGATACTGATGAGTTTCCTTGCACTTGTCTTGACAAAGATGTATTTTCAGAATTAGACGGTCCACCAACTGAATATGGTGTTAATCCTGCAGAATCATTTCCGCCGGATTTATCCAACCCCTCAAAGTGACTTGATTGGGCATACTTTCCATCAGCTGATGTATCTGTGAATATCGTACATAATTGCTCATATATTGGACAATCCTTGACTTTAATTGTCTCGGTCCTAGGCTGTGACAATAAGATGAATTAATCAGAATGCATAAATTGATGGTCAAGAAAAACTAAACAAGAATCTCCCGGGAAACAACCTACCCCAGTCTCTTCCCACAAGTCAAATCCAAAGCAACAAGAATCATCCATACTAAAATCATTTTGAACAATTGCCGACTTCAAGTTGTGGAAACGCGTGCGCAGTACATCTAGGTGTTTTCTCAATTGGTTATTATTGAAATTTAGATCTGTCCGCTTGTTGAATTCATCACGTATGTGATTCCAAGTTTTTTTGTCAAAAACATTGTTAGGTCTATTTCCTAGTTGAATCTGCTTCACTACCAAATCTGCAAATATCTTATCAAGGGATGCCGTCCACCTTGTCCTTGATCTTTCATGCTTATGTTGATTACCTGTTTCAATATCCATCTACAAAACAGAGACTAGTCAGTTATACATACAAAAGCATTTGAAAGCCAGAAAAATAATATAACCAAAGACTGAATATTGAGTATCTATAAGGCTGGCAGCAAAGTGAGCATTGAATTGAAAAGGCACTGTAGAGAATCTAATTATGGTGCAAGGTTACCTTGTATAAATAAATTATTTCAAAATGAATATAAAATTTCAATTCACTGGTAAGTATACTAGGGGAAGAAAAGGGAAGATAAAAGAACGCATAATATATTGTAGCTATGCTATAGCTCATTCTGAATATCACAAACTCAGTCAAAACTCCCAGAAATCTTTGCCAGCACAAATACATTAGTAACAATACTATATCTTGAGCACACAGTGGAGCTATGTCATTCACAACTTAATTCTGATTATACATTCGGTTTTGGTGCATCTTATAGCATATGACTAGTGCTTACCAATATGACTTCTAACAAAAAAAAAATGACCATCAAAAAGTGAAAAAATAGCACTTCAAGGACAAAAAGTTACAAGATAACAAAAACAACATGGGGCACATACACAGTCCGTCAAATACGTAGAACACTAGCTAATGAGTGCCATGTTTTAATTAAATAAACAAAAAAGTGTGTCACTTTATATATTACGTAGCAGTCTTCAGGTTCAACTCTCATTCACTTTCCTCCATATAGGAACTAGTTTCTAAATATGAATGTCACATATTTACTTCCTCTAGGATGATTAACTAAGTTGGAGCAAGTCCAAACAAGTCCTTCAAGGATCACAGAGGAATTGTAAACTTGGCAGTTGACTTCATACTGAAACTTGCCAATCAAATTAACAGCTCATACAGAACTCACAAACATATAATTATATAGCACTTCCAGTTCATACCCACAATATTTCTTCCAGCACATAATGTTTATTGCTCAGAAGCTTTTCCAGTTATGAAATTCACAAACAGCATGCAAAGTATACAACTGCATTATTCTTTCTAACAGTATAAACATAAAAACACATTAATTCTACTCATCCGTTCTGATCAGGAGAACTAGAATTACTATGAAATCACTTACAGTCAGTACATATTCACATACATAGCAATTGGAATAATGAAATAGATTAGCACAATTCCAAGACTTAGAATATTTTTTTTTTTAAATGCCCTTAATGTCTTCCCGCGGAGAACGTAACAGTGCCTGAAAAACAGAAGGCCTAATGCAATTACTTCAAGAAACACAAACCCAAAACCCTAAACAGAGACAGCAATAACAGAATAGCTAAATATATACTACGGGTTCAAGGACTTGAATATAAAATGCAAAATCTCCGGTTTAAGCTCAAATAAAATTACGATATCAACGATAATTATAACAATAACATAAATCGCGCACCTTGTCGGAGAATTCGCCAGACAGTCGACGGCGAGTCGGAGAATGTAGGGAGAGACAGAGAATGTTTGTATGTCTGCTTCAAAAGTTCCCCGTCTTAGAAAATATAATTCGCCATAAAGAAATAGAATTGTTTTCTGGTTTGCTAGAGGTAGAACTCTTTTGTGATCGATGTGATTAATCAGGTCTGAGTGATCTTTGTGGAACGACGATTATTACATGTCAACGCCGGATTGGCTGAGCTTTCAGCCTTCCCAAATTGGCGCGTTTCTTTAATTAGTTAGTACTGTTATCATAACTCGCAAGTCTGTTCCCTTCATTGGGCCTTGAGATTTCAAGCTTTTGCTTTGTAATTTTTTAGCCCATTTAGGATTTTCCCAAATTAAAATGGAAAAATGACAAAACTAGAGCTACATTTAATTTTTGTGAACAAAAATAGATCTCCTGATATATTTTAGACAAAAATAAATCCTTAATAATGTTTTTGGACAAAATAGACTCCTCCAATATATTTTAATTATTATGTAATTATTTTTATTTCTAATCCTTACGCGCTTCATCTTTTCCTCAACCAAGGTTTTTGTTCTTTCTGTCTCCACCGTAACCGCTCTCTACTTCTTCAGCACTTCTCCGATTGAATCCTATCTTCAATGTACGTTGCTGAAGGGATCAATTCTGGTCCTGAGCTTTTCATATTTATTCTTCGCATCTTACCGTCGAGGTTTGCCCTATTCTGTCTAAAGTTTTTTCCTGTCTAAAGGGACGTTGTTTTCGTTTGATATATTTTGATGAGTTCGTTTATGTTTTCGGTTTTCCAGCTAAATAACTTGTCAAATTTTTCTCTACAATTTACTTTCAATTTTAGTTTTATGGCTCAGTTCAACAACGATGACCTGCAATTCATTGGTGATGACTATTACGATGTCGTTTATTTTGACGACAATCCTTTCAATGAACCAAAAACTTGAAAGAGATGCTGATTTGGATTCAATAGACTTTGATTTTGAAGACGATTTTGAATTGGTTTGTTACCATATCGTTGCGATGGTGGATTCATTGGTTCATTATTAATCTTATGATGTTTATTGTAAATGATAATGATAATGTTTTTGAATTTCAGAGCAAGTCAAAGACCGATACCTCTGCTTTGGGGGCTACAAACAGGAAAGAAAATAATTTTCTCTGGTTGCAGGTGAGTTTTGATTCTTCTTGTTCTGAATTTCAATATTCATGTTGAATTTTGGTATATTGAATGTTTAAGATTAGATTAGATTATAATGGTAGTGAATTTGTTTTTTAGGGAGCAAAAAAAGAAATTAGCCGATGTTGAAATGGATTTAGCTGCAGCCAGGCAAGCTGGTTTTGTTGACTGTAGAGAGCATACGTACCTTATTGTTTTCATTCTTGTTAATTTGATAGGATAGGATTATACAACTGAGCATGCAATAGTATAATAAAATATAATAATAATTTTCTACTCAAAATTCTAAACCTACTGATATATTTGCAGATGTTATTATGGTTTTTTTTTTTTCTGTGAAAGAAGCAAATGCTATTATGGATGTTCCTTCAAACATTGCATATATGGAAAAAATGCTCCCAGGTTGCTGTTTGTTTCCTCTAATATTGTATCTAGTATTGTATATGGTGCATAAATGGCAATTCATGCATTAATATTTTGAATATACTTTGCTGCTCACTTTTTACAGAACGGGTACTTTGGTTTAGTCTCTTGCAGGTTGTGATTATTTTGCCTTTAGCTTTTATCTTAAAAGCTAATGAGAATATTACTTGTATTTTGCTTCTGGATCATGTACCAATTTCAATTGGGCCTTTTTAGCAATAAAAAGTTTATCTTTTGCCGTTAAAGAAAAAAAAAAGAAAAATTGATTATTATGAAATTATCAACCCTGGAAATCAACCCTACAAAACGTCCATTGTCTAAAGTAGGGATCGAAGGTCGAACTCATGATTACCAATCTAAAGGTAATCTTACCACCAGAAAAGCAATGGAGACTTCGAATGCAGGTTGTAACGTCAGAATTTCACAAAGAGTCACGCACAAGTAGATCTCAGCAGCATTTAGCCTCCAAGCAGACTTTCACACTTAGAATTTTTGGAGCCTGATAACTTTTGAACCATTAAAGCCTGAGTTACTTAGAGCTTGTTAAATCTTATTGGATGCTAGGATTTCGAAATTTCACCGACATAGTTCCCCTGTATAAGGGAAAACAATATTGTGGGAGTTAAGTCACTCCCATTAGCTTTTCATTATATAATTTGATTTTTTTAATATACTTTAAATATATTTTAAAATAATTTGAATATTTTTTAATATAAAGTATGTAAACATCATGGGTTGGGCCTATTGATAACAGTTGATACATACTTACGTGCTTACGCTGCTCATGTTATTTTAATTTTAATATGCGTCGAACATATTTTTAATAATAATTGAATATGTTTTGAAATAAGATTTCTTTAAAAAAAAATCTGTTGCCATGACTGGTGCTCCAGTGACTGTATTTTTTTTTTTCTAAAAATCTGTATAGTTTGTATATGTTTTGTTTTTATCGCCAATAATTTTGATGTTATTTTGTTATTATTTATTTTTTTAATATGTATAATTGTTGGTATATTACTTTAACATAATTAAACATCATTTGAATACTTTGTGTATAGTCAGCCTTTGATTTAACAATATATATGTATTTAACAGTACTTTTATGTTCATATTAGTATTGTGTTTTTTCTTGTTAAAGCTCTCTTGATACTTACTAATACTTAAAATATTTAAACAAACTTTATGTGTTAACAACTTTTATATTTGTGGAATCTTATTAATTTTTTAAAAAAGACAGAAAAAAGTTAGACACTTTATAAATGTTTTTCAATTTACTATTCTAGAAAAGTTTTAGTTTTTCATTTAAATATATATTTTGAATTCTGAATTTATTTGATTAATTCTTTAAGTCTTATTTTATGATTTTTTTTCCTGAGTTTTTAATTTTGGAAGATTATAACAATTTTTATTTCAAAAATTTAGAAATTTAATTGTATTATCTTATAATTAATTTTTTAAAAATTATTTGTTGTACAAATATTCATTCTTCCATTAATATATTTTTAACGTGTTTTTTAAATTCAATTGTTGAATTTTTAAATTATTAATATGTTGTGTGAATTAAAATTAATTTATAATATATTAGAGTATGAAGAGTGTAATATTTTTTTTTTTTTTGATGACAGTGAGTTTATTTTTTAAACTTAATAAGGGTTAGGTTTTATCCAATTTTACATAAAAAACTTAGTACATTGCCCACTTAAAATTAGATTCTGGCATAATCTAATTAAGTCTGACTTTTTTGTTTTTCATTTTTCAACTAAATTTACATTGAAAGAATAAAACAATTTTTTATTTATGTTTATAGGCAGTGAGGATGATATTTAAAATATTTAAATACTTCTCTCCAATTGTATTTTATGATATAAATACAGTTGTATAAAAGTTTTAAATGTATTCCAAGCACATCTTAAACAAATTGCAAAGAAATTGTAAAAATTTTGTAGAAAAAAAAAATTAAAGATAATAAATAATTATAAATAGCAAAAAAAAAATTGCAAATATGTGATAAACAAATTATACAGAGAATAAACAGTGAAAAGCAAAATTTGAAAATGGCCTATTTTAAAATTATTTTTGTATATTTTGACTTTTATGAACTTAAAACAATATATTTTACATAATTTTTTCTTAAAGTGACATCATATGCACTATATGTAAATATATTATGTAAAAAATCCTGAAGTCTTTGAGATTTATTACCGAAATGAGGTTGCACAATTTAAAAAAAAAAAAAAAATCAAATTTCAAATCTTAATTAGATTTAAATTACACAATCATCGTCATGTTTTGGTTGGATTGTCACACCACATCATACTATATAATTATTTCTATTTGTTTAATTTTATCATATGTCATTTGCTTAAATATATCTCAAAATTTTTCAAACATAAATTAATGTTTCATCGATTCTTATACATAAATAATATATTTGAGATAGTTTATCCTTCCAGCATTATTTAGCATAGTGTGGTAGTCAATTTTTAGGCCAAGTAGTATTACTAAACTTACTACCATAATGCAGAAATAGACATTTCACCTTAATAATGACCGGACTACCACCAACTCAGGAGGGAAGGAAACCTGTTGCTTAAAATTCGTTTAATCATTTTTTAGTTTAAAGATCAAAATCTCCAAACATCATAGGCTTCTCGTTGAACAGGTGTCGGTGACTCACCCATTTGAACGGTCCATATCGCATATGTCACATTCAACGAACGGTGCACACAGTCCTTCCACACCGGAACGCAACAACCGGCACTACAGATAGGGGTACTTTCGTCATTCAAGAACTGAAAAACAAACTTAAAAAACCGGGAAAAAACCGAACCGTCGTTTTTAATATCCCGCTCGCTTAAATTGAATCTGGTTGCTACTGTCTGTCGGTGCTCTAAAACTTAAACAACCGTATCAACGAAAAATTTTATTCCATTCGGATCCTTTTTCTCATTATTGACAGATCTAACTTAATTATTTTTCTTAATTAGGATTAGTAGTGTCTTAATGAAACTACATTTACCGTAAACACGACAGATTTTGCAGTTAGCCATTAAAGCTGCTGCTGTATCTCATAACCGTAGATATCTGTTTTTTTTTTTTTTTAAAACGTGGTCGAATTGCGTTCTGGCTTTGTGCATTTTAGATCTAGACCTTCTGGATTGTGCTCGATACATTTTCGAGTGATTCGAAGGTCGAATTGCTGAAAATGGGTGAGAAATCCAAATCCAGAGGTTGCTGTGGATGGTTTATTGTTGCATTAGTATTGGCAGTGGTTGTTGTCGCCGTGGTTTACACCGTTAAGAAGAAACTTCATAAATCCGATGACGGTGGTGCTGTTCCGGGACCTCCCGGCGCAATTGATAAGAAGTATTCCGATGCTCTTAAAGTTGCAATGCAATTCTTCGATGTGCAAAAATGTAGTAATTTTGTTTCCTTTTTTGTTTAATATTTGTTTGTTTCTGTTGTTTGTTTGATCCGGAATTGTTGATTTTTGGTATTTGATGAATGCAGCTGGTAAGTTGGAGAATAATAAGCTATCTTGGAGAGGGGATTCGGGACTTAAAGATGGGAGTGAAGCGAAACTGGACCTATCAAAAGGAATGTACGATGCTGGAGATCATATGAAGTTTGGTTTTCCGATGGCTTTTACTGCCACAGTGTTGTCCTGGGCTATTCTTGAGTATGGAGATCAGATGAATGCTGTTAATCAGTTGGAATCTGCTCAAGATTCGCTCAAGTGGATCACTGATTACCTAATTAATGCTCATCCTTCAGATAATGTGCTATATGTTCAGGTTAATTACTCAAACACTTGTTTGCCAAGTCTCAAATAGGTTTTCTTTTTCGAAAGAATCTAACTTTACTTGATGATGAATTCAAGAACCTATCTTTGAGAATGAATGGTATATTTTTGGTTTATTTTATAAACTGGAAAATATATTAATGGTTATAAATCAAGATAATGAAATAGTATACTGAAATAGTTCCCATGTATTTTGGATTTTACTTGGGGAACAGGTTGGTGACCCTAAGACAGACCATGGTTGTTGGGATAGACCTGAGGACATGACTGAGAAGAGGCCTCTTCTTCAGGTGAATGCATCTTCTCCAGGAACAGAGGTTGCAGCTGAAACCGCAGCTGCAATGGCTTCTGCATCTCTGGTGTTTTTGAAAAGTGACCCCACGTATTCTAGCACACTCCTTAAGCATGCTAAACAATTGTTTAGTTTTGCTGACAAACATAGAGGTTCCTATTGTGATAGTATTCCCGATGTCCAGAACTATTACAATTCAACAGGATATGGGGATGAACTACTGTGGGCAGCTAGCTGGCTCTTCCATGCAACAGGGGATAAAACATACATCCAATATGTGACTGGGGAAAATGGAAATTCCTTCGCAAACTTCGGTAGTCCAACCTGGTTTAGCTGGGACAATAAGCTGGCAGGAACACAGGTATCTTTCTTTTTGCCCTGGAAAGAATTTAATGCCAACGGTTTCATAAGTTTTCAGCACATGTGCGTAGGTTACATGTCCTTTGTTCCAAGATACATTCTTACAAGGCTTATATAGTATCTATTGTTAGAATGCAAATATTTAAACTGACATCGCTCTCTCGATGTCTTATGCTAATCATTGGTTTCCTATTCTTCATTTTCTGTTTTGGCATGGATCATGAACTCTGTTGACAGACTGTAAAATCATGGCATTGCTAGTCCACAATACCTTTGTCATTATTATTAACCTAAAGTCAATCTTGTCAATGCACATGGACCTCTCACGCTGTGTTTCTCTCTACGTTCCACTTATTTATTTATTTTTTAAAAATAAGTGATGATCACAAATTAGCTCCAAATGCGATTGGATGAGTGAGTACCTTTTATTTGGGAGTGCAGGAAAACATAGCTTAATCAGGCGATTATTTTGTCTTTGAAACTGTAGTCCCAAATTTAGATGCATAACAATCTGTGCAATATCAAAATAATACCTTGTTTTTCCTTTTACATCATCAAGGCACATAAGGACAATTTGTGCCTTCTCTCTCCAGAAATACGATTGTCAATAGAGTTTTTGATTAGTAGATTTGTTCCATCTTGTGGACCTTAATTGGGATCTTGATTTTAGCATTTCCAACCATTCGAAGAACAAAAACTCAGTGGTGATTTGAATTATTGAAATTTGAAATTGATGGATTTTCTGAAACCCATTGAATATCGAATGTAGGGATTCTAAATTTCATGGAATTTTAGATTATGTGTGATTTTTCTGAAACCCACTGAATGTTGAATGTATAGATTTTAAATAAATCAAATAAATTAAAGAACATATATAATAAAAAAACGATGGTACTGATGAAATCTCTCTTATGTAGAATCTCACTTTCCATCAAAATGATTTAATTGAAGTCATGGAGTAATAATTTCATGGATTGTGCCTATATTTTTCTAACCAAACAAATGAATTCTGTAAATCCATAGAATGTTTCAATTCCATCAATCCAAACAACTTCTTAATCTATTTTGATGCAGGTTCTGTTGTCCAGATTAACCTTCTTTGGTTCGGGCAGTTCCAACACAGCTCTTCAACAGTATAGAGAAACAGCTGAAGCTGTAATGTGCGGCCTCATACCAGAATCTCCAACAGCCACAGACAGCAGAACTGATAGTAAGTTTCTTGCTTCTTGTAAATGTGTGACTATGAGCTATGTTACCAGCATTGCTGAAGCCACATTTCATAAAAAAGGGGGTCAATTGACTCCCCTGACTTTGTGAATATAAGTCGTTAATAAAATTCCTCTACTATACCTTGGTGGCTCAGGTCTTTAGTTTTAATGCAGAATTTCTCTCTCTCTTGTTCAATTTTCCTGATTTTTTATTTTATTTTCTTTAAAATTTATTTGGTATTTTGATTACTTCCATTGATTTTTATTTTGTTTATTCATCTTTTAATATTTTAAAATTTTCTCATCTAATTTATTCATTATTGTAATTTCCAAATAGAATCTATTAATTTATAGAACAAAACAAATTAAATATTTAGAGATGTTGAATAAAAAGATGTTTTGGTTTAAAATAGGAAAAAATTTATTTGTGGTTTTGTTGATTTCATTTTGTACTTTATATGAGTTTACCTGCTTATGTACTTTTTAGGCTTAATATAGATCAGTATCTCGATAAAAGTAGTGATGAATAGATGATTAAATTGATACATGTACTAAGAAGGATATTCATGATAAAACTAAATTGATACATGTACTAAGAAGGATATTCTTGATAAAACTAAATTGATACATGTCTAAGAAGGATATTCTTGATAAAAGTAACAATGGTATTGTAACATGTATTGTGTAGGGCTCAATACGCAAATGTGATGGGTAAGTAGTAGAGGGAACTAAGAGGGGGTAGAGATAGGCCTTAGACTGTTTGGAGGGAAGTTATTGCTAGAGATCTTTAAACTTTAGACATAGTGAGGGTTTAGTTA
Source organism: Croton setiger (assembly GCA_948099555.1). Lineage (NCBI taxonomy): Eukaryota > Viridiplantae > Streptophyta > Magnoliopsida > Malpighiales > Euphorbiaceae > Croton > Croton setiger. The sequence goes on along the minus strand of CANUEY010317363.1, from coordinate 26,832 downwards.
GTGATAGACTATAATGGAGGCTTAGGATCCATGTCTTGGAGCTTACTTAGTTTCGGTTTTTATTATTTATTTTTTTTTTCCGTGGATGACAATTAGAGGATCCATACTTCCTAAGGTTTTGTTGTTGACTACCATCAGCAGCCACACTAAGTTAAGGGGGGAAAAAGGGTTTACCCAATTTTAAATTTATTACGCTTTATGTCCTTTGGTGGGATATAACTTTGATGGTTTAAAAGTTTTGAACAGCGATGTGGCAGCTTGTCAAATTTGGACAATAGTGCTTTGCTTCTCCTCCAATGTTTTATTTGTTGAGGACTCAGGAATCTTATGATGCTATGTTGTTATGTTTCTTCAGAAGTAATCACAACTGACTTATGTAAAAGATGAATGTGGTATACTCATAACATGAAAAATATTCTTTAGGAAATTGGTGACCTCATCTAAATAAATTTAGTAGTAAACACACTTGCTCCCGTGCTTTATAAAAATTATTTGAGTATCAGCTGCATATTTACCCTTAAATCAGTGCAAATGTGCAATATCTTGTGTATTCTGTGAAGATAGTTAAAATCTCTTAAGAGTCTAGGAGGAAAAGCTTCAGACATTGATCATGTCCTTGGGATACTGCGCTTTTGAACGTATCTGATGTATGCAGAGAAGCTGAAGTTATCTAGTTTTTGTTTACATCTTTAAATTGTCTAGCTTTGTCACCAGAGTATTCTTTTGTAACACTTCATTTTCCCTGATGCAGGTGGCCTTATATGGGTGAGTGAATGGAATGCTCTGCAACACCCCGTGGCTTCTGCATTTTTAGCTGCTCTTTACAGTGACTACATGCTTACATCAAGGACAAAAGCGCTAAACTGCGATGGAAAAACATATAAAGCATCAGACCTTCGGAAATTTGCCAAATCCCAGGTACAACGGTCATTTTGCTATTATTCACTTACACTTTTGTAGATTTTTAGAAATATCCTCTAGTCACAAATCTGATAACATATGCACATCTTCAACATCAGGCAGATTATGTATTGGGGAAGAACCCTTCAAAAATGAGCTTTTTAGTTGGGTACGGTGATAAGTACCCACAATATGTTCACCATAGAGGAGCTTCAATCCCAGCTGATGCAACAACAGGCTGCAAGGATGGCTGGAAATGGCTTGATTCAGAAGACCCCAATCCTAATATAGCAATTGGGGCACTTGTTGGTGGGCCATTTCTAAACGAATCATATGTCGATTCTCGGAATAACTCGATGCAAGGAGAGCCAAGCACATATAACAGTGCAGTTATTGTCGGGCTGCTCTCAAGTCTAGTCACCACATCTTCAGCAGTTCTGTCCTTACATGCCTAGTAATATCTTGTTTGTACTATATGTAGCTGTAACCCGTAATCTGTAAGTGATGTTTGTTTATTGTACCGGGAAAAAAAATAATCTGGCATCTTAATATATAAATACAGTTTTTGTTCCTTCAAAACAAAATAGTGAATCGGGAGCTCAAATGATCGGCATTCTTTATTTCCTTCCAACTCCAAGAATCAGCCATGCCATAAAAAATAAAAATCCCTATATAGCATATATTATGGTTCTATTTTTGCCCAGGAGGAGGAAGGAGAAATGTCAACATCTTTTACCAGTTTTGGACCCCATTGGACTCCTTTCACACAAACCTTAAATTTGTTGGATCAGAGCGCAAATTTTCAAACAGAAAAGACTGACTGATATAACCCATTGATTAGCACACCACTCTTTGTCAACCTCAAAAAGTTATCAATTGTGATTTGATTTCAGGAGTCCATTCATTGGACCTGATGAAGAGTTTTAACAATATCCAGGTTTGAAATTATATATCACAATTATGCCAATATAAATGAATTAAATTAAGAAAATTTAATAACTTATAAATGTGTAGTAATAATGTTATCCGTTCGTTAAACATTAAGTAGTGACCAGTTATCCAAAAAAGAAAAAAAAAATTTGCTCACTAGAATACCCACAAATTTAAAATAGTGGTCAGTTTATATAAATTAGCTGCAAAATAATAACTCTGTCTATTAATATTGCAATCTAATTGAAATAATTGTAACATTTTTTTTAAATTTTATACCTTTAATTAATTCTCAATTTTTACCCATTGGCCGCAGTATTTATAATTCTGAGTATTTAATGAAAAAAAAGTCAAAATTTAATTCATACATAGACAACTATTATATTACTATCAACTTATCACTGTTTTTTTCTCATCACTTTAAAAATTATTAATTATTTAATTCAATAAATCTATTAATATATAACTACTCAAAATGAAAAATTTAAGAATATTAAGTTTTTAAAAAGTGATAATAATAAATTATATAACAAAAAACCTTGAGTCTTGACTGACTAGTTGACTGGACCCATCTCCCCCACCCCCCACTCTCTGCTCTCCTCCTCCATCTCCGGTCGGTGTTCATTTACAAAGACAAAATAATTCTGTGACCATATGCACGTTTTGCTTTGATAATTTTTAAGACCCATGTTCTATAATAATTTAAAAAATAAAATATAACTTTTTTTTTTTGTTTTTTTTAAGGATGTAAGGAAATTACGTTTTAGTCATGCTAAACTTATCGGAAATTATGTTAATTTTTATGAATTTCTCTATATTAATTAATTACGATAATTTTATGCACATATAAATATAAATCATGTGTTCATTGTATCACAAATGAAATCATTTTGTTATGGAAAAAAAAAGTAATTCATAACCTTCTTTAAAAAAAAAATATATTTCATAACTAGTTATATTGAATCTCAAAAATAATATAATATTATTGATCTGGTGAACGCAAATGTTTTTCTGTAACATATATATATATTCAACCAACATGTTACAAATAAAATTTGACCACTAAAAATGTAATTAAAGTTTAGTTTGATATTTAAATTTCACCTTAATATCAAAAAATTGCGTAAAATGACTTTTTACAAATTATTTGTTAGAAAGGATTAGATTGAATCAATTTGTTAAATTCAAAGCGTAATTTGAGGGAAAAAATAATTTTATCATTTGAAATATTAAAATCAAAATCAAAAACCAAAATTAAACTATAATGAGATAAAAAAAAAAATGTAACATTTAAAAAAATTACTTAATGAGTGGGGGTGTCTATTTAATCAGAGTTTGGACATTACAGATAAATGGGTTCACCATTAAAGTAATTTTAGAACTCATATATTTCCTCTGTCACTCTTTCAATTAATCTAAACTTTATGTTTGGAAGGGAATTCCTTCATGTCCTGCAACTTATTTCTTATAATAATGAAAATGGAATATATCGATTTCTCTGATGCAATAAAATATATATAAGCAGAATATTTATTTTATATAATTAATTGATTTTTAGCTCACAATTATCATTCGCAAATAGTAATAATTAGGGGGAAAAAACCTTATAAACCCATCAACTCAAGATATTAGTATTACAATCAATATACACAATTAGTAATAACTCGCAAGCAATGGACTTGTTTATCAAGTGCAAATCACTCTAATCACCAAAACAAAACTAGAAAGACAATAATACAAAGATTAAAATAAAAAAAAAAGCAATCACAGCTGACTAAAAGAACTGTGGTGAAGCTCACATCTACAGAAAAATTAATTTTTTGTGTATTAATTTTTAGAATATTAGCTAATTAAGGTAGTCAAATCCTTCATGAAATGTCTATAGATATGTATAATTATAATTATTATGTTTTGGTAAATGTTAACGAGCAATTTCTGATTTTATTGTATAACCCAATTGTTGCTCCATTTCCCAACTTAGCTTAGATGCTACTCCATCGTGCCTTGGTTCATAGTCCTGTTAAAAAAAATAAATAAATCCACATTTTAGTACTGTAAATTTAAAGTTATGACATAAATATCCACCCATCCGGTTCCATTTTGTCCTAAATTTATTTAATTCTGATTTAAACGCAATAAATTTAAAAGTTTTGGTAACTTTTTGAAAATTAAAATAAAAAAGAAAAAGAAAAGGGAAATTAGGGGAGAAAGTACCTCAAGCTTGAACATAAGTTCATGGGCAGTTTGGGCAGAAACAATAATGTGACGGGCAGATGGGGTAACGAAACCTTCATCAACAGCTTTATCAATGAATGACAGAAGCGAGTCGTAGTACCCATCCACATTTAGCAACCCTACCTGCAGATTTGAATAATCATAATTACTATTTAATTGCTATAATTGTAACATAATCCTTAATTATATTATAAAAAATCTTTGAAAATAATTACATTATAATTTTATACTTGAAAGTTATCATTGGAAAATAAAATTACCGGTTTGTCATGAATGCCGAGTTGAGCCCAAGTAATGACTTCTAGAAGTTCTTCTAAGGTTCCATACCCACCTGTCAGAATAAGTTTTTGTTTAAGTTATTATTTCCAATTTTCTTGGGATTTATAAAAATAATTAAAAAATTAAAAATACCAGGTAAGGCAATAAATGCATCAGCTTGACGAGCCATTTCAGCTTTACGTTGGTGCATTCCTGACACTGCTCTTACTTCTCCTACCGGCTCTCCTGTTATCTGATAACATTAAATAATATTATTCATTTTAATATTAATAAATTACAATTATTGCTAAATATATAGTATTAATTTGCTAATTAAACTATAGTATAAAAATAAATAAATTTTACTCACTTCTCTTGGCATTAGAGTCTTTGGTATTACTCTGTAAAAGAAAATAAGAAATATGAAAACAAAAATTAAAATTTAGTATATAATTTTTTTGTTAAAAAAAGTGTTGGATTAGTAAGAATTTAGAGAAAAATTACCCTAACACGTGGCGGCCACCGTCATAAACAGCTTGTGAAACCAGACCCATGAGTCCAATGCTTCCTCCTCCATAAACCAAGTCAATGTTCCTTTCCACCTGAATTAATTAATAATTAAGAGACGTGTCGGAATCGACTTGTTGTTGGTAATTGAACTCGAATTTCCAGAAACTAAAATTTGCTTTGAAATCAAATTCTAGGAAGAAGAAGAAGAAGAAATTAAATATATTATACCAGTTGCTGGCCAAGTTGAATAGCAGCAAGCTGGTAGCTAGGATTCTTGCCAGGACTGCTGCCGCAAAAGACACAGACACGGCGGAATCTTGATTTCATGGAAGGAGGAGGTGGTGGTGGCGGAGGCGATGGTGGTTGTTGCTGAATTTCCATATAGAAATGGGAGTTAGAAAGAAGAAGAAAAGAAGTCTATCAGTTTGGCCAAAAGTATGGGAATGAAGAACAGAGTGATTAGTCCCTTTCTTATATATATTCATTTCAATGCCACGTACGCCTTCCACTTTTTTTTCTTTGTCAATATTTAACTCCATAATTCTCCCTACCTTCTTTTCCCCTTTTTTTTTTATACATATTAATAGATTATAGATGGAAATAAATATTAAATTCAATTCTGCCAAATCGTATTCTATCGGTGATTTATTTGATGTATATTTTTCTAATTCCTACTATTCAATCGCACATATTTTTAATCTTTTTAAATTATATAATTAAATTAATAAAGTGTGTTACCAATTTATAAAACATAAAGAAATACTTACAATTTTTTTTAAACCGCTATAAATTATTTTAAAAGTTGTTTATCAGAGTTATTTAAGAAATTTGACTAGTTATTTGAAAAATCATTGCATTCCACCAATATATATATATATATGAAAACTGATGAGGATCTTGATTGTATTTAAGCATTGATCTTTCACATAACTTTTTAATTTAAAATTATACTTTTAACCTAAATTTCAGTAATTTTAGGTTTTTATAAATCGTAATAAAAATAACAATAATAATTAATAACTACCCAAATGTTACAATTAAATAGTTACCTTACAGAACTATACTTTATTTTTCAATAATTTATTTTTCATTTAAATTATCTTTGATTATTTTTTTTTTATAATTTCTAAATTAACCATTAAAAAATAAAGATATTTCATAGAGACGGACCTGCTAGATTATAATTATTATGTATATAACAGCTGTAACGGTGGTTGTGATTGTCCAGAGCCTGGTCTACACATTTTTTCACTACAGACTTGTAGTTTTCTTTTCTACAAATGTATTTGCCTAATTTTCTGGAAATTTTTGCAAAAAATAAAAAAAGAATCCCCACTTGATCATTTGCCTCTGCTCTGGAACTTAATTAATTGAATAGATGATTATTATGGGTATATTGAGTACGATGCAAGTGATTAATTATGGAGCAAGTTGAAAATAATAGTGATCGATCTGAGTGTGATTTAGAGGAGCACATAAGATGGAGTTTTGGATTCTAATTATAATTAAGGTTCTCTAATAAAGCTTCTGATAGGAATTAATAGTTGACAGATATAAGATTTGAGGATTATGCCTGGAAGATTCTCCGTTAAGATGGGTGACTTAAACTTCCAACAATTTGATTTATTTTAGTGCAATTGTTTATTTATTAGTCTTAACGGGAAATGCATGCCTTCATAAAAAATGGTAAGTAATTACTCTTTATTAGTATTAATATTTTTATGGTGTTTACTTATTATTATAAACACTTTGTTAATTTATTAATCATTCAATTAGTTATTTAGTTAATGCAAAACAATGTTTATCACATCTATTACCATGTGGCTTTATTATTTCATATTAATTTTTATGTGTTTGTGTACTATTTCTTTTTGTTGGCAATTGAAAATATAAAGTGGATTGTTGATTTCTCTTGTATGAAGGTTATATTTTTAAGTCTGATTAATATTTTTATATCAATAAAGCATGATTGTGCTATATGTTACTCTATTAAAATTTGTTTATTTAACTCTTTCTGCAAGTTTGAGGTATAGTCGATTTTTAAAGGGATTTCAGTGCTGAAAGTTTCAAATGTAGTCTAATATAAAAGACCCATTGTTTGCCAAACCAATATCATCTTCAACAAAGTATTCAATTGTTTGATATATGTATTTTTTATTAGGATTAATTATAATTTAATATTATATTTTTTAGTCTCTTTATTTTGTGACGATTAAAAATTTTAGTCCTTCTATAAAATAAAATAAAAAACATTAAAGTGTCAAATTGAAATTTACCATAAGCACCAAACAGTATATTTTACAAAGACTAAAATTTAAACATTAAACCCAAAAAACCCAACTTTTATTTATGGTAACAAATGAGACAAATGAGTATATTAAATTGAAACTCTTGATGCAATGATTCATAATATGTAACATTCAATCATCAGAAAATCTTAAAATACAGTCGAAAAATCTGGATTTAGAGAGTCAAAACACTGCGAAAATTTTAATCAACGGGTGCAAGTTTTTCTGGCTATTGATTGAAGTGTGGTTAGAGGCATCGGATTTTTCTCGATATCAGCTTTTCAACAGTACGTGTCAACGTGAAAGTTCAGATGTAGCGATGACCAACGATCAAAGTTTATGATTTATTAATATTATTGAGATTCATTAATTAAATTTATTTAAAAGGATTTTATTAATTATAATTAAATAATTAAGTTATAAATATTAAATGATATGAAAATTTAAATTAAAAAAATAGAAATTGTAAAAAAATATGAAATTCATACTTTAAGATGTCTTGAAGTATGATATTCCTATTTCTTACATCTAATACTTCCCCTCAACTACGCAAATTTATATTGATTTTAATGATAATTTTATTTTCTATTATTATTTTGAAGTGAAATTCTATTATTTATTATTAAAATCTAAAAGTAATAATTGTAGAAATTAATTATTTTAACTATATGAAATGAGAAAAAAGTCCTATCCAATGGCAAGCCTTTCCCGTTCCCATATCGTCGCCTCGTGTTTCGTCACAGGTCCTACTGTGTCTGTGTTTTTTTCATATATATATATATATATATATATATTTGTAGATTAGCTTTTGTTTTTGACATTATTTTATTTTTATTTATTTCAATTTTAATTTTTAATCAAAAATACTTATAATGAGTACTGTAATATTTTTTGATATAGTTTTTAATATTTTAATTAATGAAAACACTAAGAAGTATTACTTTGACATTGAAAAAAAAAATGGTTTTTAAAATAATTTCATATGTTTAAAGATAATTTATAAAAAGTTAACCTTAATTAATTTTTATCCAAACACTTAAATGTTACTAAAACATTTAATTTTACAAAATACATATGTAATTATTGTCTGTTTAAATAATGTTAAATTTACAATTTGAAGATACAATTTTGAATACTACGATATCAAATATAGTGAATATTGATGATGATACCATTAAAAATTAAAAGTAAAAATCTTTGTTTTAAAATTGTAGTCCTATTTTTAGGTAGTTTTTTAGACATTATTCATTTTTTAAAAAAAAAAATTAAGTTTGAAAAAAAAAAGAATTATGAAAAGGGACCAAATTGAGCTGATTTACCAAGTTCAAGGCCTAATTAGAAGGGGAAAAAAGTCATTTTGTGCGATTTTGAATATCAAAATCAAGTTCAAGGACTAAAATGAGACATAATCCTATTTATTTTACCACCTTCTTAGCAACTTGTCTCTACACGTACAACATGTTAAATAAATCATATATTTATATCTTTTAAAAAAATCATATATATTTAACTATGTTAATTAAACATCAAGTCTATTCCACTAAAAAGTAGGCTTTCTTCTTTTTGACCGGTAATTAGTCTTCTTTTTAGTTTTTGATTATTATTATGCCTAATAATAAGATTAATTAATAATTAATTTTCTGGTAAAGAATTAACTAATTACTTTAGCAATTATCTTTAGGTATTTGATAATGTGGTTTAGACAATTGTATTGGAAAGTGGAAGAAAAAAAGACCTAATCCTTATAATTAATTAAGGAAAACTAATTTTGATTAAAATTGCGGAGAAGTTGAAGGCAAAAACGACAAAGTTTTTTGGAATTTGTATGACCATTTTGTGAGTAATTAATTAGTTAATTATTGATTAATAAGTAATTAGGTTTAATTAATTAAGTATGGGTTGGGTTGGCAAGTCAGATCTCTCTAAAAGCTAAGTATATATTTAAATGCAAAAAATTGTCAATCACCGAATTGTGTAACTAGGTAAAGAGCGACCACATGGTATGGCTTTTATATACATAAGTCATTATTATATTATATAAATTTCAAGTTTAATTTGCTCTAGAAGTTAGTAATATGTTTTGAATAACATATTAGAATAGTTAATTTATGAATTAAAAAAAGTTATTACATGAAATTTACTTATTTTATTTTTTACATTAGTGTTAATTTTTTTCAATTACATATATTTATTTAAGTAATGATTTTTTTTTTTAAAAAAAAAGAAAATTTGAACTTACAAATTAAATTACAGATGCATTTACCGCTTTGGTATACAATTACATATATGTATTATTTTTAAGTAAATAACATTTTAAATCAAGTAACAATCTTAGGTTTCCAAATCAAGTTTAATTAATAAATCGATTGAGTTGATTAATGAAATTGACCATTTTCTTTATCGACTTATTAATTGACATTGACATTGACAAATTTAATAATTTAATTCAAATTTATAGTGGATTGAGAATTGTTAGAAATTTAGATAGTAAAAAGATCAATAATTATTAATTATGAATATTAATTTAAAAAATAAAATTTGGCAGGAAAAAAAAAATCAGTCATTGATTGTTCTTAATTGGTTAAATGAATCCTAGTTCTATAATGCAAATTGAATGAAGTATATTAAAAAATGTAATGGTTGGCTCTTGGTTGATCCTAAATCTCATAAAACGAAGCTGTCGTTTGGTTGGTTATTTACATAAATTTGAAACTCCACATGGAAATACGTGCATGTTTTCCTCTTCATTTACTACTAATGCCTTGCACTACAACCTTCCTTTTGATGTCATCCTTTATATCCCACCTATATTTGCATTCATTATAGAAAAAAAAAAATTATTTTAAATTTATTAGATCTTTTAAACAAGTTTAAATTTAAATTTTGACGACCTTATAATAAAAAAAATTAGATTAGAAGAATCATCCTTTTAATAAACCTTTAAATTTAAATTTTGATGACGAATGTTAACTATTTTTAAAAAGTGTAAAAGTAATTAATAGAATGAACATTAAACTATTAAATTTGTACCAATTAATTAATTAATAACTCCGTATGAATAATACAATCAATTAAATTAAATTAAACTAATGTTATAGCCAATCATGATTAGTCTCTTAAGGATTAAGATATAGCAATAAGTGCAAGTTTTATCAATAGGTAAACACACACTTGTCATTGACTAATTAACATTCGTCATTGATGATATCATAATCATCACATAAATCCCCAAAGTTATGCCGCTAAATTTTCATTCCAAAGCTCACGTAAACATTTCTTTTCAATTTTGTCCCTAAAATTAATTATATTATTATTTTTGTTGAAGAAATTACTTTTAATTAAAAAATATATATATTTTTTGATGACTTGATGAGGATTATAATCCATATATTTAATTAAAAATTTTAGAACTTTCACAAGTTATAATAAATTAACCCAATTTTATAAAATTAGATTTGTATTGTCCGTAAACTTCATTAAATTATAATTAAATAATTTGATTCAAATTAAATTATTTAACTTTTTTAAAACTTTTAGAAGACAAAAATAGAGTAGATATAGGTTTTCTTGAGGAGCATGAAAATATTTATAAGATTCTTGAAGCTGGATCAAGAATTTAATATGACAAAATCAAGAAACTTTTAGTAAATGCTTCCCACTACTTTTTTTCCTTTCATATGTCACTTTTAGCATTGTTTATTAGTATTTTAAATTGTTCTAATTTTGGAAAATAGACTAGTTACCTAATCTCCAACACGTGTATTGTATACAACTATGGCATGTAAAACATGAAGATCTTAATCGAATTGGACCAATATTCCAAAAGAATTGACCACCCAAAAAAGATAAATTAACTCAATTTTCTAATTATTAACAACTTTAAGTATTTATATAGCCCTCTAATTATTTTTATATAAAAAGATAATTCTTAATTAATTGATACAAAATCGATCTAATGATATCATATTACTATATTTCTTAGAATACAAGAGAAAAATAAATACATTATTTTTTTTCGTGTCTATTCAAATCATCATAATTTTAATAAATGACATGTTTTATCACTCTATTTGTTTGTATTATAATGTAATTTAACAAAAACAATCAAAACTAGTGAGACAAACTATGTTCTAAACTGTAATTGAACATGAATAATGTAATGAAAGCTCATTTACACAATAATAATACATTCACTAAATTGAAAACCAAATTCATACACATTGTATTCAAATTAATTGAACTTCTTCATCATATATGTTTGATTCATGCATAAATCATATAAAACAAAATCTAATTAAAATAAAATATCCCCATTTTATAAGATATTCTTTGAAAAATAAATGCATAAGTTAAATAAATAACAATAAATTTTTTTTTTAAGAAAAAAAAGAAAGGGAGAGAGAGAGAGAGAGAGAGAGAGAGAGAAGCTAAATTAAATCCCACCAACCGGTCAATCTAAGCTGGGAGTGTCACTTGGCTAGTTGCACACGTTCGGTTTGGTTGATTAGATTAGATCCAACTAAAATCCTTAAAAGTAGCGTTCTTTTGCAATTTATGTATTAGTTTTTTTTTTTCATTATTTAATTAGAGGAATTTGCTAAATCAAGAAAATAAAAATAATTATGTGACTCATACAAGTACAGTACAGACTATAACAACCAACACTAGAATCTTCATTAAACAAAACTTCCACATGAGACTGAGATCCTAACATTATAATTATAAATCAACAAAATTCCATATCACAGCGCGTGCACTGTTGCTGCCCTTTCCGTCGTTGCCGTTTAGCACCTCGATCGAACCAATGTCGTTTACAAGGAACATGCTATCGTTTTGAGTTCATTCTTCTATGAATAAATAAATTATTAATTTATTTCATAGTTAAATGAGTTAGATGTTGTAGTACTTTTTATTCATTCCTCCATACGAAAACAGAGAGGATTTACTCGTATTTAAAAGCGTTTAAATGGAGCAGATCTTCAGTTAAAATCGAAAAATTAACAAAACTACCATAACTAGTACGAGTTGTGTAAACTCCTTTGAGGTTTATTTTTAAACTTTGGTTACAACAAGAATGCAATGCACACTAAATGGAAGGGAAAAAGAAAGAATACGAGACATTAGAATGCTAAATCCTAACTGCTAAAATGAATTAGGAGATTGCTGATCCACTAATACTTGTAATTTTACAGAATTGAAAACCGTTTCCTACCCCATCAGTAGCCGTACCCAGGAGCCGGTGGCCTCTTATTTGGTCCACCTGGTTGTGGAGGCCTAGGCTCCCAGCTTCCATTGCTGGGTTGAGATTGATTGAACCTACTGGCTCCACCTGTGTGAGTATGCGTTGGCCTCCTGCTTGCACCACCATGAGGTGGCCTTGGCCCTCTGTTCAGCCCACCGTCAACAGGTTGTGGCGCTCTTCTTCCTCTCAAATCCAAGGCAGCATACCTATTACCCCTCTGTTGATGGTGATCATACCCTACAGGAACATTCTGATTGGCAAGTGGGGGGAACCCACCACCACCCCAATATTGATGATTACCAGCTCCAGGTGATTGATGGTTCTGGTACCCATCATAACCACCTTGATAACCATAAGTGCCGGTCCCAGGTGGATGGTACTGTGGTCCACCATTCTGATGAAATTCAGGTGGACGGTACACCTGCTGCCTTGAATGCGGTCTATTCAACTGGTTATCTCTCTCATATCGATTGTAAGTGTCATTATGACGTGGGTTAGCACCTGACGATGCATAGGGTCGACCATAACCTTGGTTGTAGAGAGCAGGATTCAAAGATCTATAGTGATCAGAGTTTGAATAATCCAATCTTGGTCGTTGATTTCTATGATGTCCTGGATTGTGCAGCTCATTTGAATAGGAAGCATGTGGTGGAGCATGGGGAGCTGCAGCGTAAGGTGTTGCTCCAGCATCAAAATTGTTGGCGTACCCCTTTCGATTCACTGGTAAACTATTGATAACAAGACGATGAGCTGCATCACCAAGCTGACGTCCGGATATACCAGGAGGGTTATTGTGCCTGAAAAGGTCCGAAATCCAAATTCTCAAATTAATTCATAAAAAATGCTCTATATGCGTGCAAAAAACACAGACAATTATGCATTGACCTCAGGGAGACTGAAGTCAAACATTACCTTTCATTATCCCAAGGCCTTCTCCCAGAATCTTCGTGCCACAAAACTGGATCTGGTTTCAGATCCCCCACATTTACAATCTGTATAAGCAATAGCATTTGTCATACCAGTGAAGTATCTGAATATAGCATGGAAACCATAGAGCTCAATAAAGTCCAAACAGTTAAAACTGTCTGAAGCTTTGAGGACTTTGGAATGCAACAAAATGCTGAAATATAATCCTTTGCATTCACAGAAATAAGATAAAAAACAAGATAATGGAAATCTAGAACACACTGGAGGATATTATATTATTACTATACCTTCTTAGGGAATATAACACCAGCTGGTGGTTTAGTTATGTGTTTATGCAGATCAGGAACTCTGTATATAGCACATCTGAAAAGGAAAGAAAAAAGATAAATTACAACAAACATATCACATGTACCAGATCACTTCCATGAGTTCAATACATTGCAGTAGATTCAAATGTAACAGAGATGTATAGAACTTTATAGTTAAATAAAATTAATGTTAGCATCTTACATGACTTCATTGTCCAAAATGTCCTCCATCCCTTCAACAGGAGACCTGAATATAGGAGGTTGAGTATCACCAAAGCAAGGTGATATATAACCATTCATCCCATCACTGCATGAAGACCTAAATAAAATCAGAAACCGGTCCAAATAAATTTTTGACTTCGTAGTTGGTCCAGAGCAACTCCATGTTAGTGCAAAATTGATGACAAAATAATGAGACACAGACAATTGAAAGATGAAACACTTGATCATGAGACACAGGCAATTGAAAGATTATTATGTTATGAACATGGGTTTCTACCCATCTTTCTACGTGTATTAGCTCTAACACAGATGACAAAATATAAAAGAATTAGCTCCCATCTTATGAATATGAAAATAGCACCACCACAAGGCTCAGAATTTTTACATCAAAGAATCTCCCCTTATCTTTAAATTTTGAACAATGCTTATAACATTTAAGTGCATAAATTTCACAAGAAAATGTGAGCAATCAAAAAAACTAAGTTTTTTCCTTTAAACTGAAAGCTCTAATTAAACATAAAACATTTTGACAGTCGGAAATACAAACCTCAGCTCAGGATTAATACGCTCTTTGACTTGGACTCGTTCCTTGTCCGACAGTTGTTTACAATTGTTATCAAGTAAATAAATGCTCTCAGCAAGAGAATGAGACGATAACACAAATAGCATGTCAAACATCACACTGTTTCTCCTTGCTTCCTCCTCCTATGGAATCAGACACTCCCACATTCAGATCACATAATGAATGAACAGAGAACGCTCTATTCATAACCAGAAATTAAGGAAAAAAAAAGAGAAGATAAAAACACAAGTCGCAGAATCACTTGACTCAAAGAGCCATACCGTTAATGTATGCTCAATCTTTTCAACCTCCGCAAGGAGACGAGATTCATCAATGAAGGGCAGCTTTGCAATACCCTAGGGAGGATGGTAAAATAAGAAGAAATACAGTCAAATCTAATTGAATAAGTAATCACCTTTAACACAGTGGCTTATCTATGAGAGTATATAAACAGACTAAAAAAAGACTTACCTGCCATGCATACCGTTTTCCATTCATGTCAACTTCGAAATCTGATATATAGAAGAAATTTCAGACAGTATTTTATCATAAAACAATATTCATTATCAATCTTTAGAGAAAATGCATACCAGTGGGGTAGAAGTCACTAATGGGTGAATTTGGATCAGTCATCAATTTTCTATATTGCAAAGGAAGAGCGTGGGAACTGCAAATTGAAGAGAAAAAAGAAGTTATTTTCTGCCTTGATGGGACACTGGAATAATCAGAAGGAAATAGCAATGGCACCTTGCAGCAGGAAAAACTCCCAAAAGCTGATTGAATGGTTTAAATGGGGAACCCAATTCAAATTCAATATTCATCTGATCTAGATTTTTGAGATCAGAAGCAAAGGGTGCATAATGATATGGGTAAAACCTGAAACAAAAGAATAAATGATGATTCACGCACAATACATATCTATGTAAAAATATAACACAACAAACTACTGGACACTAAGCAGATGCTTTCTCATCTTTCTCAAATTGTGGAAGAGAGAAGTAATTAGTTTTCTGACTATGATGCAGATAAAACTTGTGAACAAATGAGTACATAGGAAACAGTAAACAGTCTTGTCAATCAATTGTTCAGGTGGAACAGGAATCAGCAAACACATTTCCTATAAATTGTCAAAATGATAGTCCTCATAATTCCATAAATTTCCTCAAAATATGGGACATTAGTTGCAATATAGCATCAGCATCAAAAGAATGAAAACAGGAAGCTCTCAACTGCTAGAGAAGCCAAGAAAGTCTAAAACTCACCATTGCCATGAACAAACTCCTTCGTAATAATATTGCATGACCCAACATAACCCTTCAGTGTACCTCAAGGCCTACAGAGTGGGTAGTCAAATAAGATTATAACCCTTCTGAAGCATGGAAAACATTCCAAACCAAATGTCACATGAGCTGATTTGACTTACAACATCCTTTCTTATGTCCTCCATTTCCTCAAGGGTCTTTGCACTAAACTTTTCTTCATAATACCTTTCTTTCCATCCTGGTTCTCCTAGTTTAATCTGATAAAGGTTCATCAAAGACATAAGCATCCCATATACTGAACAAAAAAGGAATAAAATAGCATTTGGCAGAATAACAACCCTTGATGTGAACACTTTGAAGTTTCAACACAGGATATGAAACACAACAACTGCCATAAAATATGTTACCAACCGCTAATACTAAAAATCACAGGTGATCAAAAATCCAAATAAGCAATACACAGCACAAGAATCATGAAAAACAAGCAGTCAAAATTCTTTAATCAATCATAATTATACCCATAGCATGACTTTCATATCCAATGGGGTGACAGAGAGGACCAAGAATTCAAAATTATAAAACCGGGATTTATAATGTCATCAAGGGTAGCAAAATGCATTAAGCTTTTTTTTTTTCCTGAATATGATTTTAAAACCCTCTAAATAGTAAATGTGTACCTTGTCTTCTGGATTTCCTGAGTTAAAAACATCAGACTTCTCACGAAGTCTTGCCTTAAGCTTTGTTTTCAATTCTTCTTTGTTTCCATGTGCCTGAAAAATGTAGGGAAACCAGCATTAAGTTGATAAATGAATATGCTAAAAAGAAACAGTCAATCCATTTTACATGGATGAAATAGTAAACTTTTTTTAAAAAAAAAAAGAACTCTCAACTCCTTGCCAGCAAGGCTCATACCAAATCAGAGGCTAGCCCATTGAATATGAGTCCTAAGATTCGCTGGAGGAGTCAGAATTACTTTAAAGTGCCTCTCCTGAAACAGGAAAACATACTTCTATTTCCAGATCTTTCTCTGCCTCAACAATGGCAGCAGCAACAGTGGCTGATGAAGATGTTCGTGCAGCCTTATTAACCGAAACAGAAGATCCTTTGCCATCAGATGAGCTCTCCTGCTGGAAGGGAGAAGGTGCAGGAGCTGAAGCAAGACGAGAACCATGAAATCGAGCAACCGGCACCAAGGAATCAGGCTTAAATTGAGGCTCAGCATCGTCTCCCCTTCTAACCTGCGCCTTTTCTCTCTTGATTCTTTCTGATTGCCGCTGAAATATATAAGAGACAACATTAATAAATAATGACAAGCTACTAAATTAACAACTACAGATCCTCCTAGCAAACGGTAATGATTTTAAAACTCTCAACTGAATGCGATGCTTAATGCAATCTGACTTTATTTCAATTGGAAACATGGGTATCGTAAAGATAACCTCAGAATTCAGAAATCTGAATATCTGATAAAAGAACAATAAACTGTTTACATCCGCCTACTGCTGCCCTATTTATATTACCTAGGCTAAGCCATATTCCTTAACAAGAAAAGAGTCCTAATTAGTAAACTAAATAGTCCTAAATACATAAGGAAACTAATAACTAGGCCTAATTAAAGAAGAAAACATAAAATAGAGGGAAACTTCCTGAACAATTAAAGGAATTCTAAAACAATATGGAAAACTCTAAGACTTCTACAACAGTCGATATGCTCCACCATCGCATCCTCTTAGCGGACAAAGCTTGCCAAAAAGATTTGGATGCATGCCAATACTAATAGATGTGTGGCTCCCTTAAGAGTAGAAACCAAATGCTTATGGCATTTTTTGGTGTTCTTTTCTTAACCAACTCCCCCTCCCCCACCCAAAAAAAAAAAAATAATAATAATAATAATAAGCATTCCAATAGATCGTTTATACAGAGAATCAGAAGAGCACAACTACTTCACAATAAGCATTCCAATAGATCGTTTATACAGAGAATCAGAAGAGCACAACTACTTCACACGTGAACATCTTCCCAATTCACTGCATCCACCGATTTGCACATGCTTACAGCATTTAGAAAGAGAGATATGATGAACCACCGGCATCACTACAATTTTATCTGACAACTTGGATATCTTAATCAAACATCCCAAAAATACAAGCATTCATTTAGTAAATAGCATTCATTTAGTAAATAGAATCTCGCAAATGGAGTGAACATTAACAGCAGGTCAAATACAAATATGTTGATTGGGGAAAACATTAACCTGGTGCAAGCGTGCTCTTTTCTGGAATATTTTATCTTCATAGGAGCCCACTGCTTGAATAAAATGCTCCACATTGCTCAAGTTTGGCTGAGAAAGTGAAAAAGAAAATAAATAAATAAACACTCTTCCAAAAATCGCAGCTTCAAAAAATCTACACACACATACCTTGCTTGCATCTGTCAAATACCCACCCATTCTACTAAACTCCTTTTTGTACACTGCCATTAGCAAGTTGATTGCACCCTGGAAAGAAATTGAGCACAGAAAAACAAACACCACATCAAAAAACACACATTATAAATTAATTTCCTGAAGGCAGCAACATTTCAGAAAATTATAGGGGTGTAGCAATGCAAATATCAAATTGCAGCCCTAAGTATAAAAATGAGCATTAGATTAAATGTCCTAAATTAAATTGCATTAGTAGTACATAAAATAATAAGACACCATAATACTGAACTTGAGCCAATAAAAAAACGCCATAATGCTGAATTTCCCTCCCCCTCTAACAAACAAATAAATAAATGCAAACCCAATCAAAGGGAGGAAAGAGGGTAAACAGCCTTCTTTTCCAGATATTTTTCCAACAAGATAATTGAAGATTTAAAGATATCAAATTTAATGCCAGAACTGATTACATATCACTTCCTGTATAGCAAAACAACTACAGTACAAAACATGAACTGACATTCTAAACAAACACATATTTAGTAGACAGTATATTTATAGGCACTTCCAAAAAAAAAAAATTCATAACATCCAAATATGCATCTTTAATTCTAACATATTAAAAGGCTCCACATGAACTGCTTAACAATATCTTGCAAGACACCAAGGTAATCAAAAAGATTATACGAGAACAAATTCAGTTTCAATTCATAGGTACAATTATCTCACTTATGTTGCATTCAAACAGAGGTCAAATATGTACAAACCTCACGGATCTCTAATGTCGGCATGTGTGGCAAAAAATCATTGCCAACAAAGAAGCACATGAATATAAAATCATCCACAATGCGTTCAAAATCAACTACAAATGGAGGGTTGGGAATTCTGAATTCAAATTCCAGGTACTCTCTAAGAGTCCAAATATTGAGGAACTGCATTAAGAAAATTGTAGAAAACATATCAAACAATCAAATATATAGTCATTGCATCTGGGGAGTTTGTTCATGTGAGCTACTCCCGTATCCATTTAGAACACTGCACACCTGATATGGTTTCTTTACTGCAACAGCCTCTCCGCCTTTCTCATCAAACTCCCCTGCCTTTCTCTTAGCCTTTCCTTCACAATCTGCTGCCAAATGACCCATTTGACCACAGAGGAAACATTTGTCTTGTTGCCCCGGCGTGAAAACAACCTGAGCAACATCATGAAAATAAGCAAAAATGTTACAGGAAAAAATTTTGAACAATCTGCAGATGCTAAAATCAGTATCAACAAAAGGACCCATGCAATCAATTTGATGCCAAACATAGGCATGCAAAATCAAACTATTATCCTCATTCAAAATAAATCAAACTATTATCCTCATTCAAAATAACATGCATTCCCACGTTTGTTACTGCATTACTTGTAGTACTGGTAATAATAATGATAGTGATAACAAAATAAGACATAGATTTTTCAAAAGTACAATGATGTTCAGAATGGCAAACCTCTCGAAGAATTGAAAAATGAACCTCATGGGTAGCTAAAGCCAACATAATCAGATCCGCATCCTATCAATGGCATCCATGAACAGAACAAACCTGCTTATTTCAAATAGCCAAAAAAAAGCAAAAACAAGGGTAGGTAGAAATGAAGGAAGAAATGTACCAGACCATACAGACAGTGGCGTGTGTTTGGATTGTAACCAGGAAGATTTCTCTGAAGTCGAATATAAGACATAATCTTATGTTCCCCTTCGCCTGGAACATTGGCATCAGAAAGGATAACCTTCACAAAATACAGATGCAGCAATTGCTCAAAAACCAAAATTTTGCAATCAACTGGCATAGTTGCAAAGGGGAAAAACACCATCAAAAAAATAAAAAATAAAAAATAAAAAAACATGCATAGTTAAGCATACCTTGATTTTCTTCCATCCAGGATCATAGTTTAACCTAAGATGAATATAGTACTGAAGAGCGACTGAAAGAACAGCCATAAACTCAGTTCCAGGAGTGATAACATTGGAATCAAAGGTTTGTGATTCCTCCTTAGGGGGTAGCTTTCTACCCTCCTCCTCAAACTCCTGTCTTAGCCTCTCTTCTTCAGCTGCCTACAAGTCGAATGGTTACAAATCAAAGGCATGAAACAACTTACCTCCTATCAAGATCCTTTTTTCTTCTTCAGCATAACGAGAAATAAAGACATAATAAGACTCGGAACTCAAAAATGTACTAATCAATGACCTATAAGATCTTTAAATTGCAACGGCAATATACACATGAAAACAATTAGTTACCTCTTTTTTTTTAAGTTCAATATTACAGGATCAATAAATTTCTTGATGGTTAAAGATAACCTCTACCTACAGCATGAGTATGTCCATAAAAATCCAGGTTTTCAAATACCAAAGCAGCAACAGTCCATTTAAACCACTAGCTAACAGGGACAATGCATTGTAACAGGTAGCATGCTGATTGATTTCCATTTGATCACAAAAACAAAAGCCAACCCAAATCCCCTTTTACTCCAAAGAAGGAATATGTGACATAGCAAGTTGCAATACTCCATTAAACTAGTTAACGTATCCTACGCAAATGTCATTTCCATTTCCATAGAACAAACTACCAGTACTGCTGTATGCATTGACATTTTACACACTTCCAAATTCAATCACTATATAAAAGAAGCTATGGTAGACATACACAACATTATGACACAATGCTAGAAATTCAAGCAAGTCAAACAGAAAAAGAAACAGCAAGCAATTTTATCCAATACAACATAGAATTTGAAGTATTCATTTGAGTTATCAGACTATAACAACTTAAAGAAATAACATTCCATGTGCCTACGCATAGCCACGCCAGTATTCACAAATGCACATACCGCATCTGATGCATCTTTAGCAGCTCTAAATCGTCTAGAACGTTGCTGATTCATTTTAGCCCTAGGAGCAACACCATCTACCAAAATCAAATCATTTTCAGTTAGTGACTTCAAAACATAACATTACAGAAAACATGCAGGAAAAAAAATTATAAAATAAATACATACCAATTGCCATATAGAGCAACTTCCTAGGCCTCACCATTACAAACAATCTATCAATGTAGTCAAACATACACTGGAATACCTCTTCAAAAGAGGTTGGAGAAGGCTGCAAAGATAAACAACAATCACGTGCACAGAGATTATTATTATTAATAATTAATGATTAATAACGAGTAAGAATTAATAAATTGAAAAATCAATAGCAGAAATGAACATAAACATCATACTCTGTCTTCAGGATGGAAGCAGGGGTGAATAATTCCATTCATGTCGAGATACAAATTATCATATTCGATGTTGTTCGGGTTAGGGTTACTAGTGTCTATTGGAATCTTAACTCCATTAATAACCACGGGTTCTTCCTCGGTTACATCCACCACAACTAAAGGATACTTCTCGGCTAACCACCGGTAGAAAGCCGGAACTCCCATTGCCGATCACTGGAGTTCGTAGCGCGACAGATCTATTCAAATACTAATAAAACGAATCAGAATATAAGCAGCGCACAATTGAATCTTTCCTAGATGGATAAACTGATACAAAACGAAAGGAAACGGAAGATGAATTTGCGTGTTTGTTTATATTCTAAACAGAGAGTACGTGAAGACACTCGATTAGGGCATGCGGGGATATTTTTTATTTGTCACTAATGTCCTTGGTTGAAAAGGATGTTGAAGAATACGTTGTTCGAGAAGTAGGGACATTTTTGACTTTACGTGAGCTTAAGTGCTAGCAGCTCGGTTTGGTTTGGACACACAAATACAGCAGTATCAAGACATTTCTCCTAAAATATCCAACACAAATTAATTAATCTTTTAATAGAATAATAATATCGCCTTTTTTTTTTTTTTTTTACAATGGAAGTTTGAATTTGTTAGTTGATTGTAAATTGGATTTATGAACTTTGATTAAAAAAAAATAAAACTAATTGGGTTTAATCCCATATATTGCTAATAAACTAATGTAGGAGTATTTTTTTCTTTTTTTTTGCCAAATAACAATTTTTTTGGTCTGAATTATTAATTTTTTTTCTCAGTTTTAACTTCTTCATTAACTAATAGGACCTTAAACCCCCTAAACTATTAAAAAAGGCATAATTGCACTTTCCATCTACTAAATAACAATAGGTGATGCTAACCCTTGAAGCTTTGAAAACCCCTCCAAAATAACTTCTTTATTTTTTTACATTTAAACCTCTTACTCTTCCTTTAGACATTTCTTCAAACACTTGAAGTGCATTTCATTAGACCTCCTTATCAGACTTTCAATCCCAACTCCTTGCATATAAAACAATAGATGCATTCCTTCTATCGTAAATTAATCATTGAAAAACAAAGCATTCACTGCAGAAACTTGAAGGCAAAAAACATAATTCATTTCTAAAAGAAAAACTTTAAAAAATTAAAAAATTTACTTCAATTAACCCAATATACAAAAATAAATTTTATTGCAAAAATACACTAATTCATCATCCCAAAGTTGCTTCAAAGAAACCAATTCAAAAGTAAAAATAATAAAGAAAAAAAAAATTGAAGAGAAAACTATATCAAATTATTAGTAATATAAACATAACATAAATACAAATGAGACGATTGAGACAAATAATTGAGTAGATCTCATATCTAAAATTGATTCAACATGATAATTAAACTCATGTTTAACTTGTATGATGTTTCTGCATGAAAACACAAAACAAAAATGACATAAATAAGAGCAAAACAAATTGATAAACAAATAAACATGTTGTAAACATGAATAAATGTTTTGAACTTAAATGTAAACAAATAATAAACTAGGAAGAAAATTGACTTTAAACCAGGAAATCCAATTTTTATATTAATTAAAAGAAAAAAAAAAGATTTTTAAAGTTTATTGAGCCTATAATCTGAGATTAAACCTCATATCTGTTTCTATATTTAATTTGAATTCGAGATAAGGCGAAATATAGTTCTGAATTAATATTATGTTATTTAATTACATACCAGTGTATTATTAAGTAACGTGATAGAAAAAATAGTTAAAACACGATACTTAAACGTTTATTATTCACCCGAATTTGAGATGAATCTTGAGATGCAGACATGAATCCTAGAAAAGTGGGTATAGAATTGGAGGGAAGAGAAAATTCGAATTGACAATGCTTTGGGAGGAAACTAAGTATTAAAGTTTCACTAACTTAAACTCCCTGTATAAACTGTGGGTGAGAACTCCTATTATATGAATGCAGTCTTAGCTTTTTTAGGAGTATGAACAGATGTTTCTTTGTCTTTTAAGTAAAAGCCGGAAATATTCTAAATTTTAAGTGTTCTATAACTAAAATAAGAGTAAACTGGACTCAAATATGAAAAATAAATACACAAATTGGATTTACAATGTAGACTGATGCCACATAGTAGGCGGTGACACATGGCTGGCTAGCTGAAAGGGTGAGGTGGTAGGTCGTTGGCGGTGGCCGGACATATTTCCCACAATGAACAACCATCCGAGTATGATCCAACACATTTCTCCAAACTTTTAAGAAGCCTTGGGATTAGTGACTACCGAATATGGCGAGGGATTAATATTATTCCACTACTTTGATTTTTATCCCCTCTAAACTACACCACATCATTGCAAAACTTGCTTTCAGATCAATGGAGAAACTCATTATTCATAGACACATGTTGCAACAATGCATTAAAAGAATGAAGCTTACGTGGAGGAAATAAAAATCAACCATCACCCAACAGAGGCTCTTATCACAACTATATACTTAGATTAGAGTACATAAGTTATTTATATACATACATACGATTCAAATCAAAGTATATTATTATTGTATATACTTAGATTATTGAGTTGTATGAAATTATGATGTCATGGCACTGATTTTTTTTTTTAAATGACATGAATATTTACACTTATTTCTTTTTATAATTTTACAATTAACTAAATGGTTCCAATTAAAAAAAATTATTCAAGTTGATAGAATTTTGAAACAAGTGGTAATATTACTGTAAAATTTGTGAAATAAGCGAATAAAAAAAAGAGTGAAATTGCAATGTTCTTCGTATAAAATACAAAAGGCTAAATGTTTAATTTGCCATCTGAATTTTTACACTGAAATTCAGTTTGTCCTTTTTTTAAATTTGCCTTTTTTATTTTTATTTTTTTTCTGTTAATTTGCTAAGCTTAAACAAGATGATGAATATTTAATATATATAGAATTTAGAGTTAATCGGTGTTGTTTGTTATATTTATTTATAAATCAATAAAAATCATAGGTATTAATTAAAATTATAATATTTAAAATTCATTATTTAATTATTGAGTTTTCAATTTTAAAAATTATAATTAGTAATTTAATTTATTTTCTCAAATTTAAGATAATTAAAATAAATTAATAAATTCTATAGACATAAATAATTATATTAATTTTTTGTTCATACTGTAAAAATATAAATAAATCAAAAACTTATTTTATACAATAAGATTAACATATTTGTCTTTGAAAAAAAAAAGTGCATATTTGATTCAGATTAACCAATAACTGAATTGATAGTTTCGCAAAATTTAAGGTTCAAATTGATTTAGAAAAAAAAAAAGAGTTTAAAAAAGAACAAAACATAAGCTACAAGTTTTAAAATTGAGCATTATTTGGACGTTAAACTTCGGATGCATTTACATTTTAAACCACACAGTATAAGCAGAAGAGAATTAGTGAAGTCCTTCTCAAGAATTTGGTTGGTCCCCAGCGAAAATGCAGACTGGAAGCCAGCTTCCGTCCACAAGCTGGAAAGGGTAAAGCAAACGTGTGGATCTCTCTGCTCTTCCTTCGACGCCTTACCAAAATGTATCACACTTGCCCCAATTTAGTTTTCCACTTCAAATTCCCCAACTTACTCGGATCTCTTCTCATCTCTCGCACGAACATTACTTTTATCGCAGACTCAAAATCATGTCTTTGACGATCAAACTACATGTTACTCCTCGCAATACCCTTAATCTTAACACCAACATCAAACCCAATTTCGCTTGCTACACCAGAATTAATCGTAAACCCATTTACTACACCAACCCTTTGATTCATTTCGTTTACAGTAGAAGACCCAAAATGCTAAATTCTTCACACCCAATTTCAGTTAAGAGCTCTCTTATCGACCCCGATGGTGGGGTTCTGGTGGATCTGCTGGTGCCCGAAACTGAGAGAGATGTTAAAGCTTTAGAAGCTGAGGCAATGCAGAAGGTGAAGCTGACTAAGATCGATTTGGAGTGGGTGCATGTGATTAGTGAAGGATGGGCTAGTCCTTTAAAAGGGTTTATGAGAGAAAATGAGTATTTGCAGAGTTTGCATTTTAATTCTCTGAGAATGGCGGATGGACATATTGTTAATATGTCGCTTCCCATTGTTTTGGCGATTGATGATGAAACTAAGGAGAGTATTGGGTCATCCAGTAATGTTGGATTGGTTGCTCCCGATGGAGGTTTAATTGGCATCCTAAGAAGGTTATTAACTGCTCAATCTCTAATATTTTATACTGGAGCTCTGTTAGTTTAATTAAAATATGGAATAGTAGAATATAAACTAATCACATCAACATGCAATTTTATAATTGTTTAATTGTACCTGGAATAGGCATTAGCAACTTAATTGCTTGTATTACTTAAAATAATAATATATTTGTACAGATGTCAAATGAAAAATATGTGATTTTGGATGGTATTTGATGATAACAACACCAAATTACCCCATATGAAATGAAATTTGTATGCTAATGGAAGTCGCTTTCATGACATTTCTTGAGTTGGTTTACGAATATAGGTAACTTGGCAAGTGATTTCGACACATATTATATTTTTATAGCATGCTAGATTACTAAGTACTTCCTCATCTTTGGTTATGGGAAATTACATGCTGCAAATAAACCAATTGCTTGACATTTAGAGTGAAAGATGTATATATTTTACATAGGTTCACTGAAATATAAATCCGGTTTCAGCTCTTGTGGTGACACAGGACTTGTTTTATCTTGATCGAACACGGTAATAATATTATTGCTTGGCATTCTAAGTTTATACACAATGTCAGCGAAATTAAATGAATCGTCATTTTTAGCCAAAGTATGTGTCCTGAATTGGTCTTTCGCTGCAGTATTGAGATTTACAAGCATAACAAAGAGGAAAGAATAGCTAGAACTTGGGGTACAACTGCACCAGGATTGCCATATGTTGAGGAGTGCATCACTCCAGCTGGTAATTGGCTCATAGGTGGAGATTTGGAAATATTAAAGCCTATTAAATATAATGACGGGCTTGATCATTATAGGCTCTCTCCTAAACAGCTTCGGCAGGAATTCGACAGACGTCAAGCAGATGCAGTTTTTGCTTTTCAATTGAGGAACCCTGTACATAATGGGCATGCCTTGTTGATGAATGATACACGAAGGCGACTTTTGGAAATGGGTTACAAGAATCCAATTTTACTACTTCATCCTTTGGGGGGTTTCACAAAGGCTGATGATGTCCCTCTGGATGTTCGGATGGAACAACATAGCAAGGTAGTGAGTTTCTCCACTTAGCTTATAAACCATGTTGTGTATGTTATCTGTTTTTTTTTTTTTTTTTTTTTTTTTTTTTTTTTTTTTGTAAAAAAAAACCAATTTATTTAAAAATTAAATCAAGTTGATTTTTTTTGAAAAAAGTACATTAAAATGGTTTTATTTAACCAAAAAAAAACAATTTTTATAAAT